>JARJCN010000135.1:0-90507 GCA_029282135.1 Mycena belliarum | reverse complement strand
CGTCGACTTTAACACGTTTTGAGGGCCTGGGCGGGGCGGACGCCGACGCGCCGGGCGCCGCACGAGACGCGTCCTTCTTCGCAGGGACACCCAGAGGACGAGGTTTTGGGCGGGGCTTGGACGTGCTCGCCACCGCGGGCGACGACGCCGACGCTTTGGCGCCCTTGCCCACCGCAGGCCGCGACGCCGTGGAACTCGGGCGCACGACCTCCTCCTCCGACGACGAGGGCTCGATAACAGTGGGGGCGGGACTCCTGAAGAATGAGGGCAATCAGCGTCAACAACAAAAGAGGGCGCCACTGCGACGTACGGGGCCAACTTGCGCTTTAAGGACTTGGTGGACGCCGTCGCGCTCTTCTTGCCGGGGGCCATGACGATGTTGAAAGAGGGTTCGAAGACGTCGGGGGGCAGCGGGGAGAGAGGCGACCAGCGGTGTAAGGGCAACCACGCGGCCCGAGAAGTCAAGGGTCCTGGCGTGGGGAATCCGAAGGTTAATTGACAGGCCGTGCTACTAAGTACAAGTATAGCGCACCTGGCGTGGGGAATCCGAAGAGAAGAACGTCTGAGGATTCCCACGCCCGGAGCCGCCTAAAATACCTACTGACTAGTAGCACGTGCGCGGGGTGATCGGAGCAACCGGAGTGACGCGCATAGGTCCCGTGCGCGGTCACAGGCCACGTGGTATCCGGAACCGGAGTTCCGGCGGGGTCGCGGGAGCGGCCGAGCGGGGGCGGAGGGAGCGACGGGGGGAGCGGCGGAGGGAGCGGGGACTGGGGCGGAGGTCGGAGCGGAGGCGGGGTCGGGGGCCGGAGCGGAGACCGGAGCCGGAACCGGAACCGGAACCGGAACGGGAACCGGAGCGGGGGCTCCCCTGACACCATCCCCCCCTTGGAATGCGGCGCCTCGACGCATCGTCCGGACGTGGACGTCGGGGTCTCGGAAGGGGAGGGAGTCGAAGGTGGCGGTCGCGATGGCGCGTGGTGCGGCGGGGTACTTCCGGTAGAAATCTGCGACGAGTTCCGGGGCGAAAACGTCGGAGTGTTTAACCCACGAATCATGAGAGGAATTATAACCTTTCCACTGCACGAAATACCAGAGCGAGCCCCACCGGTACTTCGCGTCCACGATCGCCTCGACTTCCCACTCGGGTGGCTCGTCCGGAGCGGCGCCCGGAGCGTCCGGAGCGTCCGGAGCACCGCGGAGGACCGGCGGAGGCTCGTCATAGCCAGTCCGACCCTCGAAGGGGTCGTCCTGAGCCAATTCAAGCTTGACGACCGGAAAGACCGGATGGAGCTGCGAGAGCCGGGGAGGGAGTTCGAGCTTGTACGCGCCCCGCCCGATGACCTGGAGCACCCGGAAGGGCCCCAAGCGGCGGTGCGCGAACTTAGCGGAAGGGCGAGTGGTCTGGATGTCGGAGGCGTCCAGCCAGACCCGGTCGCCTACCTTAATCTCCGGCGCCGGAGTGCGCCGGCGATCGTAGTACCGCTTATACTCCTCCTTAGCCTTGACGAGCGCCGCCCGGGCTTCGGAGACTCCGGAGGCGATCCGGTCGCGGAATTCGTTAACCGCTTCCACCTTCGAGCGCAGCCCGTTCGGCTCGAACCCCATCCGGGGGAGCCGTCCGGTATCGGTCATGAACGGGACCTGCTGCGTCGACGAGTGGATGTGGTTATTGTAGGCGAATTCGGCGGCCGGAAGGAGCTCGTCCCAGTCATCCTGCTTGTAGTTAGTGAAAAGCCGGATGAACTGCTCCATCTCCTGGTTAACGCGCTCGGTCTGACCGTCGGTCTGCGGGTGGTACGACGTGGAGGTCGCCGGAGCGACTCCGATGAGGCGCCACAGCTCCCGGGTGAACTCCGCGATGAACTGCGGACCCCGGTCGGAGATGTACTTCTCCGGGGTCCCGTGGAGCTTCCACACGTTCCGGTAGTACAACCGCGCAGCTCCGACGGCGTCCAGGGTCGTGTGGCACTCGTTAAAGTGCGCACGCTTCCCGAGCGCGTCGACGACGACCATCACCGCGTCGTACCCGTGAGCTTCCGGAAGCTCGACGACGAAGTCCACCGAAACCGTGCTCCAGCGCTCTTCCGGAACCTCCGTCGGGTGCAACTCACCGACCGGAAGCTTCCGGAGCGCCTTCGTGCGACAACACAAGTCGCACGTCGCGACATACCGGCCGACGTGTCGGGACAACTGGGGCCACCAGTAGTTCCGGGAGACGAGCTCCAACGTCTTGAAGCGGCCGGCATGCCCCGCCACACGGGTATCGTGGTGCTGCTCCAAGATCCGGCGTCGGAGGTCGTGATCCCGGGGGACCACGATCTTGCCGCGGAAGTAGAGCAGCCCGTCGTCCACACGCCACTCCGCGGACCGGAGCGACCGGGAGCCCCGGACGTTGAGGGCCTCTCGCGCGGCGATAGCGAGGGGGTCCTCGAGGTCCGGACCACGCGCAAGCGCGTCCCGGATGTCCCGGAGCACCGGACGTTCCGGTCCGGTCACCACTACACCCTCGATCGCGCGGACGTGGAAGAGCTCCGGAGACAGGAGGGTGACGTCCTGGTTGTCCGGAGCCGCTCCGTGGTCCGGGCGACGCGACAGCGCGTCCGGTCGCCCCATCAGGCGTCCGGGCTTGTGGTGGAGCGTGAAGTCGAACCGGGACAGGTACAGCGACCACCGCGCCTGCCTCCGGTTGAGGTTCTGCGACTTCCGGAAGTACTCCAAGTTCTTGTGATCGGTCCAGATCTCCACCGGATGCTGCGAGCCCTCGAGGAAGTGTCGCCACTCCTCGAGCGCGCGGACGATCGCGAGCATCTCCTTGTCGTGGATCTCGTAGTTGCGCTGGACCGGACTCAAGCTCTTGGAGTAGAACGCTACCGGATGCCACTTCCCGTCCGGACCCTCCTGGGAGAGAACCGCACCGGAAGCCCGGTCGGAGCTGTCCGCTTCGAGCCGGTACGGCCGGGCCTCGTCCGGAAGGATCAGGACGGGGTCCGTGGTCACCGCGTCCTTCAGCGCCTGGAAAGCGGTGGCCTCCGGCTCGCTCCAGCGCCACGCGGTGCCCTTTTTCGACAAGTCGAATAGGGGCCGGGCGATGTCGGAGAAGTCCCGGATGAACCTCCGGTAGAAGTTCGTGAACCCGACGAACTGGAGCACGTCCGTCTTGTTCTCCGGGACCGGCCAAGCGGCGACTCCGGCGACCTTGACCGGATCCATCTCCACGTGGTCGTGAGAGACGATCACCCCGAGATATTCGATCGACGACTTCTCGAACTCACACTTCTCCGGGCGCAAGTAGAGCTTGTGCTCCCGGAGCCGCCGGAGGACCTCCCGGACGATCTCCCGGTGGCGCGCGAGGTCGGAATGGGCGATGAGGATGTCGTCGAGGTATATCATGACGTCCCCGGACAAGATGAGATCTTGGAAGATGTCGTTCATCATTGTCTGGAAGGTCGCGGGGGAGTTGGTCAGGCCGAAGTACATCACCAAGGGCTCGAAGAGTCCCCGGTTAGTCCGGAACGCGGCTTTCCACTCGTCGCCTTCGCGGATTCGGACGTTGTTGAAACCCCACCGGACGTCCAGCTTCGTGAAGTACCGAGCTCCTTTCAATCGATTAATAAGATCGTTGATCAAAGGGAGCGGGTACCGGTTTTTCACGGTCATCGCATTGAGCGCGCGATAGTCCTGGACGAACCGGAGGCCTCCGTCCTTCTTTTTGACGAAGAAGACGGGGGACGCCATCGGGGATTTGGAAGGCCGGATCCGTCCGGTCGCCAATCCCTCCTCGATAAACGCGTCGAGCTCGCGCTGCTCGAGGGGAGAGATCGGGTAGACCTTACAGTTCGCGGGCTTCGAATCCGGGACGAGTTCGATAGCGTGGTCCCATGTCCGGCGCTCCGGTAACGAGTCAAACGACTCCCGGTTGAAGACGTCCTCGAACTCCCGGGCCCATTCCGGAATGGAGTCCGGAGGGGGCGCGGAGTTCCGGGCGAACGCCTCCGCTAACCGCTGTGAAACGGTTCCGGTGGCCCGGATGTCTTCGGAAGGGGTGAACCGGGTATAGAATATCCGGTCCCCTTCCTCGATCTGGTAGTCGTCGTCCTCGGTACCGGAGTCTTCGGAGTCATTCTCCGGAGGCCCCGGAGGGTCTTCGGAGTCATCCTCGTCCTCGTCCGATCGGTCCTCCACGTCTACGACGCAGATCGCCGGAACCGGACCGGAGCGTAGCCGCTTGAGCAACTGCGCGGCGGAGCGAGCCGCACGGCGCTCGGAACGAGCCTCGGTGGTGCACGTAGCGCAACCGGCGGGGCAGCGGCTCATCTTGACCTCCCGGGTTTCCCAGTTGATCTCCGGGTTGTGCTTCCGGAGCCAGGAATACCCGAGGATGAGCTTCTCCTTGCCGAGGCGCGTGACCGCGAGTTGGACGCGCTCGCTGTGACCCTTGTACGTGAGAACCACGTCCGCGATGTCCCGGATGTAGCCGGCCTCGTTGGGGCTGCCGTCTACATTGAAGACCGGGATCGGCTGCGAAAGCCGTCGGACCGGGAACTGATTGGCAGCGACGTACTCCGAGTCGATGAATTCGGAAGTCGCGCCACAGTCCACGAGCCCGTTGGTCGAGAGCTTCGCAGCGCTATCGGTAGACGTGAACTCGAGCGGGAGGTGCAGCGAGTTGGGGGCCGGGATTGCCGCGACGGTGTAGCGCTTCGGGAGCCTTCGCTCCCAGGAGGGCTTCCGTGGTGCACGCGGGATTGCCGGGGGGACCGGAGCGGTTCCGGAGTCCGGAGCAACCGGAACCGGAGGGACCGGAACCGGAGCTACCGGAGCGACCGGAGGAGCGCTCGGGCTGGGGGGTGCGTCTATCGTTTCGGAAGGTGCAAGAGATATATTGTCAGACTCATTACACAGGACGGCGAAACGATTGGGGGACGCGAACGAGGGCGCACTGCTCACTCGTCGCGGAGGGGAAAATCCTCCGGACCAGGAGCAGCCGCGGCAGCGGAATGCTGCGCAGCGGCCTCGGACGACGCGACGCGAGCCAGCAGCTCCTCCAGCAGCTCGCCGTCCAGCTGCCGGATCACCTCATCCAGCACGTCGACCGCGCGGATGTCGACCGGAACGGTGCAGTCCCGGGCGAAGTGGTTCGGGTCGCCGCAGCGGAAGCAACCGCGGCGGGGGGCAGCGCGCGCGCGGGTCCGGTCGACGTCCATCGGAACCGGAGCGGAGACCGGGGGCGCTGCGAACCTCGGAGGGGCGGAGGGAGCGGCCGGGACGGAAACCGGGATCATCCGGGCACGGTTCGGGGCGTGCGCGGGCCTTCCGGACGTTCCGGTCGAGCCGATCTTCGAGCGCTGGATCGACTCGTACTGGCGGTACGCCCGGAGGCGCCAGCCGGGGTAGTCCTCGAGGTGCGGAGGGTCGCTCGAGCCGGTGATAGCGAGGTTGATCGCCGGGTCGAGTCCGGTCCTGTACTTCGTGACCTTGATGAGCTGGTCTTCGAAGCCGGCGAGGTCGACGAGGTCCTCGAAGTCGTCGGTGTACCGGTAGATGTCCCGGTTGCCCATGTGGTACGCACGGGACTCGAGCTTGTGCAGGGCGTGGTCCTGCTCGTTCTCCTCGATGAACCGGAGGCGGAACTCCCGCTCGAAGTCCTCCCAGAGAAGGAAGGGGAAGGGCTCCTTGGCGCTCTGGCGTTCGGCCCAGCGCTGCGCCGCATCCTTCGCCATAAAGGACATGGCGAACCGGATGGCCTTGTCTTCGGAGGGATCCCCGTAGGCGTCCCGGAAGCCTTCCGGAACCAACCGGATGTACGTCCGGACCGCGTGCAGGAACGCGCGGCCTTGGGTCCGGTCGCCGTCGAAGACGAACGGGGGGTTCGGTCGGAGGACCGTTTTGTTCGAGGAGGTGGACTCCGGGAATAAGCCTGGACTCGCGGCCGGAGCGGGTGCCGCAGGGGCCGGAGCAGGTGCGGGTTGTAGGTTGGTGACCAGGGCGGTCAGGCGCGCGAGGCTCGCCTCGATAGCGGACATCCGGGCGTCCGCGGTCGGGTCCGGAACCGGAGCTCCGGAAGCTCCGACGGGGGTACTGCCGGGCATGTCGGCGACGATGCGGGGGGAGGAGGGGGCAAGATTCGAATGGGGTGAGGCGGGGGCGCTATCTGAGCTGTCCGAGCCGTCGACGCCGAACTTCGCAATCTTGACCGGTTAATCCCTAGAAGACGTTCTTCTGCTGTAAGGGCAACCACGCGGCCCGAGAAGTCAAGGGTCCTGGCGTGGGGAATCCGAAGGTTAATTGACAGGCCGTGCTACTAAGTACAAGTATAGCGCACCTGGCGTGGGGAATCCGAAGAGAAGAACGTCTGAGGATTCCCACGCCCGGAGCCGCCTAAAATACCTACTGACTAGTAGCACGTGCGCGGGGTGATCGGAGCAACCGGAGTGACGCGCATAGGTCCCGTGCGCGGTCACAGGCCACGTGGTATCCGGAACCGGAGTTCCGGCGGGGTCGCGGGAGCGGCCGAGCGGGGGCGGAGGGAGCGACGGGGGGAGCGGCGGAGGGAGCGGGGACTGGGGCGGAGGTCGGAGCGGAGGCGGGGTCGGGGGCCGGAGCGGAGACCGGAGCCGGAACCGGAACCGGAACCGGAACGGGAACCGGAGCGGGGGCTCCCCTGACAAGCGGGGGGAAAGACAGAGAGGCGAAGAGATGGGGGGAAAGGGAGAGAACAAGAGGGAATGACAAGTCAACAGAGGATCGGGAAAATTCATCGACTTACCAAAACGGGACGACTTCCGCCATTTATTAACGCCATCAAACACAAAGAACTCGAGGCGCAGCGAGGGGCTGTGCTCTATATTGGTCCAGGGACAAATGACGCGCCACGAAGTCCTACGGAAGATCGGCGCGCACATAAAATCCAAATTAGGCAACGACCCAGAAGCCCCTGTCTCAACCAAGGCTTCTTCGCGTGCGAACCGCAGCATTCCCAAAACGGCGATACTACCGCCGACATTCGAAAACGACGCGTCCGATAATCGAAACACGCGACGAACAACTTTGGAAAGCGTGGTCTCGGGCGAGGGAACGCGTCCCAGCTCTGAGCACCACGAAATATCGCGGCGGTTGCGTGTCAAACCGCGGTTTTCCAGAAAACATCCTGCATTGTCGCGACCCTGCGCCCACCGATCGACACTCCGTTTCGCCAAAAATAGATCAAAGTTAAAATTCGACACCCACGACTTCGACACCTTCGTCCATTCCACGGAAATTCGCGAACAATCACAAAAAGTTAAAATTCGGAGACCGAACATAGCACAGCCACAAGAAGCAATCGAGCACAGTAACAGCGAAACCGCGGCCGCGGTCCCAAGAAATCGAGTAACCTTCGCCAATCGAATCGAGTACGACACAAGGACACCACGCCGCGGAATTACGCGACGGTTCAGCCAACGGAGCTCGCGCGACATCTACAGTATCGCGGAAAATTGCAATTTTAACGACCACGGAAGCCACTGCAGAAGGCCTCCCACGACGGACGCGCGCGTAAAAAGGAGGCGCGCGACGCGTCTCAAAAATCGACATACCGAAAAAGACAACAAGTCGCGGGAAAACCGCCGTTTTACGGATTGATCACCCGTGCCACGGACGTCTCGCGAACGAGTTGACAGATCAAAGGAGAGGAAATGGCGAAACCACGGTTTCACAAATCAGAACTAACAAGAAATCTACAAACGGGAAGCCTCCCACACGAACAAAACCGCGGAATTTCAGCACACGAAACACACAGTCATTTCAGAAAATATTCGATTACAAACGGATACGCCTTGCGCCCCCAGTAACTCGCAATCCACCAACCCTCGCCGTTATTTCCTCGACACTTCCGGCTTCGTGACTCGACCGAGCCTTCGGATAATACTCGCGCGGCGGTCCCCACCATCCCGCCTCTATGACATGACCGAACCAAGGATCCAGCCAACGAGGATCTTCCAGCTCGCCGGTTTTCTCGTTATACGGGATATAATCGCGGCGGGTCGCAAACCGCGACTGCGCTCTGCGCGCCTCGCAGATAAGCGGAAGCAGGGTAAACTTGTTGACGGACATTTCCGAGAAATTCAACTGCGGGAATCCGACCGACATGCAAAGCCGATACATTGTTTCGAACATCGCAGTGGCCTCTCCGGGGATTTCCCAGGCGCGGGGAAACGGGAGGTCCCAACCATCCGAAAAACAGGACGCGGTATCCTCGCGGCTCAGCAGCAACAGTCGCTACGAAAATTCAACCACAACACGTCAGAACCACTGCAACGGGAAAACCGCGACCGCGCGGCGACCACTCACGCAGTGCAGAAGAATAACCTCGACCCAGTAACAAATCTCCTCCAACTCGCCGTCATCGTAACGACCACAGCGACCGACAAGGGTGAAGTCCTTGGTCACCGCCCGATGAACAAAGTAGATCATGGGCCGGAGGCGGTTCTCGAAAAACTCGGGCCATGTTTCGCGAGGTTGACAGGGATAGGATTGCAACTCCTCCGGAGTGAGCGAAATATCGCGCAAACGGCAAGCAACGACGAAGATCGACCAGCTGGCCAGGGAAACGCCGGAAAGCGAAGACGGAGAGGTCATATCTAACGATGTGGGCAGCAAGCGGGACCACGGGAAGACACCATGAAAAGGAACGCGCTTTTAAACACAGCAACAGGGCGCCCTCCCAACGACAAACAAACGGGAAAACCGCGGGTGCAGCCCCATGAAAAACCGCCGCCATCCGACGCGAAATGCAGGGAAGAGAAACGGTCGAAACAAGGCAGAATGCATTGTCGACCTGCTCTACGCTCAAAATTCAGCAACCGACAGACGACCAACCGGCTCTACATCGTCACCTTCGCCCTCGTCTCCCTCGCTGATCCTGCTGAGATCGCCGTCCTCAGGCGTATTTGGCCGGGTCTTTTCCAATTCCTCGGACGGCAACGCCACTACCCAGCGACCTTCCTCGCCGAGCTCTGGATTATAACGAAGGAGCTCATCGCCGAAATTGTGCTTCTTTCCGTTACGGTCGAGGAGCAGCCGCGACAGTTGCGCATTTTTGATGAGTGGATGAATGCCGAATTTCGCCAAGTCTGCGTCCGCGACCGGAAACCCAGGGAAGTCGTATCCAAATCGCGAATAGTGGCGGTTGAGCAGCATGCTCCCGTACAAGGTCTCCATATTCTGGAACATGCGCTGGCGTGGGCCCTCTTCTTCATCCCCTTCGTATCCAAATCGGTCCACCATCCCCTCCGCCATGCCGAACAGCGTCGTCGACTCCGCGGGAACGAAAAATCGAGGAACCGACGTCGGTCCGTACGGACCATACATAACGCTCGCCTTCGCGAGGATTATCTACAATCAACGCCGAAAACCGCGGTTTAACACCAGAGTCAAGCAAACGAAACAAATTGTCGAACGCACCATGTTCAGCATGAGGACCCGTATGCCGGTACGAAGCAACGCGACGCAATTGGCGGGAAGATCCACGGCGTACGAGACCAGCACGACTCGGAGAAGGGACTGCCCAAGATGCCTTGCTCGTTTAACCCACAAAACCGCGAGTTCGCCAAGACTCATGACCCCGGGTTCTGGACGATGGATAGGAGAAGCAAGCCAGGCCGACATTGCGCGAACGAACAAGAGCGCTGTTGCTACCGCACAAGACACCACAGGTCTTATATGGCAAACCCCCTAGTGGGGAAAACCACGGATGCGCGGCCACGTGACCGCGTATGTCGCGGTTGTGCACTCGTTCTCAGCAGCAACGACAAAAAGAGTGCGGAAAACCATCGGTGACAGGCGCGGCCCACGGTTGGAACAACAATTGCTTGCCACATTTTCTACAACAATCTACACCGAAAACCGTGTGCGAGGATTGGGGGACACACCGTCCGCACGTCGTTGGGCAGACTTCGCCAGCGCGTTGCCGAGATTGTCCGCAGCAATTATGTTGTCGTTCAACAGTTCCAACTCGCCAGCCCACTCGTCAACCTTCTCCCGCTGCATCAGCAACTCGATATCGCCGCGGTTCCACGCAGGAACTCGGGGCAGACTGTTCAAGAGCATCGACAGGTCCACGTCCAGATCGGCGCCACTACTGTTGTTCGCGAGAGTCAACGCACTTCGAACACGCGATATCGAATGCTCGCGGGTGTGCGGGTGATAACCGGCAGAGATATTTCCGAACCGAGCGTCGAAATTGAGCGCGAGGGAAAGCGACCACACAGCGCGACTATCGATATGTTGCAAGGACAGACGAAACGCCTTCGCATGTTCAACCGCGATATCATACACGATTCCCTGGAAAAACCGCGGTATTTCAGCTCAAGATCGAAACCGTGGCGTGCCGAAACCAGAGGGGAAGGAACAACAACTCACCGCCTGCGTTATGAACTCGACAACGAAACGTCGCAGTTGCTCGTATGTGCCAAACGGCAGTTGGTCCACGGAA
Organism: Mycena belliarum; assembly: GCA_029282135.1. Taxonomy (NCBI): domain Eukaryota; kingdom Fungi; phylum Basidiomycota; class Agaricomycetes; order Agaricales; family Mycenaceae; genus Mycena; species Mycena belliarum. Next base: position 80,033 of record JARJCN010000135.1, on the reverse strand, counting down.
AGGGCGTTCGACGGGATGCAGACGTGGATAAGTTCTGCAAACGGCCGAAGAACTTGGACGATATACGCGATGACCCCGTCCTTCGCGCGTGAATATTCGATGGCCTCCCTTCGAATCTCGGCGGCATACGAAAGACGCGCAAGGATTGTCTGATCAAAAGCGATGATTTCCGCGACCGAGCGAGGACGAGCGGGGGAAACATAGTCCGCCGAGGTATCACCAAACGACGCGCCGTCGAATTCTTCAAGTTGGGGAAAATACATCGGGAATAGCGCGAGGAAAATTGAGCTGGGAAACCGCCGATTGACCTCGGGCTTTTATATCTCGCCCTCCTCCACTATTGGATCCCTCCCAGAAAATTCAATCTCGGCAATCTTCATCGTCCCATCTCCAATAAACATCCGGTCCACCGCATTCTGCCGAAGGTCCAGAGAATACAGAAAAACGGCGCAGAGTTTTCCGCGACAAACCGCGCGCGGTATCGGTTCCTCATCGCCGGCGAATCCAAACTTCTGCTCAGCCCGCATGATTATTTGCAACCACGGAATAGGAGGCGTCGGAATACGGCGAGCGTCGGCCAGGTCCTTGTACCGGATGATAACATCGGAAAGATTGCCCTGGACGTCCGAAACAAGTCTTGGAATCAGTGAATTCCGCGGTTATCACCTCAAGCTAACGCACCGCATGCTCCATATACGATCGCAGCCATTGCCTCGTCATGTTGCGGTCCGTCTCTGGACGCGCCTTCAAACTCTTCACAAGCTGCTCGCGGATGCGCACATAGTACTGAAGCATCGGTTCAAGCTGTTCCGCGACAAGCCGCCGAATAAACGGAAGGCAGGAGAATTCATGAAGCGCGCCGAGCGTAGGGATATCAAGATTCTGGAATTCTTCCCGAACCGCGAACCTAGACGTCGCTGCCCGGAGGACGGTCGGTGGCGCTCATAGCCAGAAAAGTCGTGGCTTTCGCCTGAAAACCGCGAGCTTTTATACCGGACGACCGCTTTGGGCAGATCTACTGACTTCGGCAACGATTCCACTACTTGCCCGATTCGGACTTCCCTTCCATCACCACCGCCAATCACACGCTTCTTACCCCTGACGCCTGACGAAACGGTCAACTACGGGAGAATTAATACGAGTCGGTCGCGGTTTCACGCGTGCAGCACGCTCACCGTGCATATCCCCGGCGATGGCTGGAAATTGGAAGGCCGTACCATCGACAGTGATGTCGCCACGGACGTCGTATTCCGGGAATTCCGTGGGCTCGCCGCTGCGGATGGCCTCCCGCCGTGCCAAGTCCTGCAAATTCGCCAGGATCGGGCCCATCAGCGAGTACGCCTGACGGTCGGCATCGTCCTGTGGGGGAAACCGCTCCAGAAGATCGAAAATAATGGCGAACATGCGGGTGCTCTGAGCGGGGATCCCGAAGTCGCGTCCGACTTCCGCAACGTCCACTAACGGGAGGCCACGGCACCTTATTTGCTCAGTCGCGATAAATCGCGCTCGACCGAGTAGTCGCTGAAAAACCAGCACCGACGAAGCGCAGTTCGGCGTCAGCGGCGGTTTCCAACCCAAACAACGGGCACGAAAACTCACAACAGTTCCAAGCATATTCAAAATAACCATGCGGACGTTCTGCTCCTCGGATGGCGACAGATCCGCCGAAGCTCGCCGCTCCGTGGGCCTCCCATGAACTAGGACTTGTAGGAAATAAACCACGGGGCGAACGCGCTTCCGCAGGAAAACCGCGACTGTTGTGTCGGGCATCCAGTGCCTGTCCCTAAGCTGCTCGGGCGCGAGCAAGAGAGCGCGAAGAATGTCGGCAAGGACGCCTACATCGATAAAGGAACCAGACGACATGAGAGTCGGAAACACGACGAATTGCCTCGCATCTGCATCAACCGGGAGATTATTCCGTCGATCGATTTATCAAATTCTTCAAAATCGCCGGAACGCTACACCGGAAGCTTCGTGGACACCCGCGGATTCTACTGGAACCCCCTGATTAAAACGCGCACCGAAAATGCGGATTAAACGATACCGCGAAAGGTCATGTTGGAAACCCGGGAAAATTGACTTTCAATTACTATCGCGCGCCACACAAGAATCAGACGTCTCCGACACATTGCGCAATTCCGGCATGGACCCCGACGACGAAAACCCATCAACTTCATCCTGCTTGAGAACCACGAAATGTCCATCGCCTCCCCTACGAATCATGAGCGCAGGCGGGAACGCAACGGAGATCGGGGCGCCATTATCAACGACGATCGACGACGGAAGTCGACGACGGGTGCGCCGCGGTAGCGGTTTCTTGGGCAAACCAGGCGGTGTCGGCGTAAACGGGCGTTCTTCCGTAACGCGCCCCGGAGGACAGCTCGCGCGCGGTATTTCGTGCACAAGACTAGCCTCTGAAAACACGGCGTCCTCGGCGTCATCACCCGGCACTCTCGCGGTTTTCTCCGTCACCAAACCCAAACTTCCAAAGCGCCAAGCGGCGAGACGCTCCAGCATGTCGAAATTTGGTCCTAGCATCGGTTCCTGCGGGATAAGGTCGAACGACGCCGGCAGCATCCGCGCTGAAAATTGTCGGGAAACCATGCCGCTATGGTCATAATCAGGATAATCCAGGACCGCGGGACGACCATCCTTGAGATCTTGCAGATATGTCGTAAGAGCGGCACCGAGAAGAAACGTCGCCTGCGCGTTCGCAACTTTGAGCTCCGTCGCCTCGGGTCCCGCTAGACCATCGGCCGCGCCTAGGACACTGTCGTCCCCGTCGAAACCAATAACGTGGAAGATAACGAGCATGATATGGAACATCCACGACGCTTCCCCTGGCACAACCACCGCCGTCAACGCAACGCGGAACTCGTTTTGTCGAATTTGCGCTGCGAAAAACTGCGCGGCATCATAACCTGTCCGACAACGAGGTCGCGAGGAATATTGCTCACCATATGACGCACCAGGTCGCGGACGCGGGCGCGTATCTCAGCACGTTGCTCGCGGTCGAGGCTGCCCACGGTCTCGGTTGCGGATCCATCGCAAAACAGACAAGTCATCAGAACGAAGACCTTAAACCGGAGATTTTCATGAAGAAATTGGGCAAGACCGCCGGGCGGAATGAAGAAACGGTCCAGCGGCCATTGAACATTCGTGGCGATAAGACGGCGGCTGGCTTGGGCATCCATGAGGAGGTCCGGAAAGTATGGGTTGGATTACTGCGCTGGGTTCTTTTATGGTCTCGTCGACCAGGGATGGTCGACATTTAAAAGTTGAGAGGGGGTGTGAGCACCCATGGTGCTCTGGCTATGGCACAGCGTCACAGAAACCACCACAACGACACCCACAACACGACACTGCCCGTATTTCCCGAACGAGCAACCACGGTTTCCTAATCCGGCAACGCAATGTCGCGACAATTCCACTCGATCCCCACTTCGCCGCTCCTCGCACACCCACAACAAGTACCAACCATGCCCACGCGATCCCCTGAAACGGTCCCGATGACCACCCACACGGCCGCCACGGAGGACACAACAACCACGAAACCAACCACCAGCCCCTATCTCGCTCTCTACAAAAACCACGGTTTTCACACCCCGCGCTCAAGACTGTACGCTCTCGACCGAGCCTCGACAAACCACGACCGACGCCGGCCTCACCACAAACGAGGGCGACACATGACGAATACCACCACAATCCGCGACCGACTTGAGCGCCATGAGCAACGGGAGCACGCGGTTTCCGGACCTTGGGACCTCGGCGCACCTCGACCACGCTCTCCTCCGACGCAATCGCGATCGCCAAGCGCCGCCTAGCCGCGTAATGACGGCGCGAACACCACACTACAAAGAAAACCACCAACGAACACCGAACAACCGCGACTTGGTCGCTCACCCGCGACATTCCTCTCCACAGAGAAGCTCTCAAGCTGTCAGCCTCAAACACCAGAAGCTCGGGCGGGCGGATCTTGAGGGACGCGCGTCTCGAGAAGGCGGTGCGAGCAAGGCATAAAGGGCAGGCAAGGGAGGGGCGTTTCAGGAGTTCACTCCTGGGCTAGGATTCTCCCCCACTACTTTGTGTATCTAAAACCCACACCAATAAGGATTGACCACGACCACACCTTCTTCGCATCTCAAAGCTTGTCCTCCAAGGCACTCTAATCCCACCCTCACGCAGCCTGAAAGCCACCAGGCTCGCGCTCACACACCCCGCCCGCGTCGCGACATTTCTTCCTACACAGGTCCCTCCGTGTCGTAGTGGAAGGGTTCGACCGCGGATTTCCCCCTAGCAAATCGTCTACCAAACGACCGGACTCACCCTCCGCACCGGAGACCGTTGACGTCAAAGTCACTCGCGAGCGAACCCCTTGGTTCGCCCACCGACACGATCACGTGCCCCGTTCAAAGGGGAGAGGCATTGGATTAGGTCGAAGCACTGAGGCTTTGGAGGTTCTGAAGGAGCGCATCGGCGACATTGCGTCCTAGCGGAACAGGTATCTTCACTTTCTACACCGTATTCTTCGCTGACATAGCCCGGCAAACCGCGACTTTCCTGCGCCAACCGCGGTTTTCCACACAAAACCACAAGAGCCTCGCGCTCCCAACCCACGCACACACACACACCCGCGGTTTTCACTGCCTATAAGCCTGCCTACAACGTGCCAGACGCCCTAGGGACCACGCTCTTACAAACCCCCTAGAGGACGAACAGGCCACCGACCGAAACCCACACCCATTCCCTCGGTAGCGCCGCAGTCCGCATCACAACGGCATGCCCTACCTCTGTACAACACAAAGGACACCGTGCATTGACGCTGATTCAGCTTGATGACACTGAATGTCACAGTGTGACCGCTCTGAACTACTGTACAGTTTCGTTCAATTCTCCGTGCCTGTGACCTGTGACCCACCCATCCGAACTTCAGATTTCATAAATCGGCCGGTTGGGCCGTGACCGCAAAAAAAAATTCGTAAATGCCCCCGTTTCTTTGCGGAAGAGGCCAGCAAACAGCAGGAGGTTCTCACATACACTCAGAAATCTGTTTCTTAGCAAATGAGGAGCAGCCTTTGTGTGTCCGTGTGGAAGTAAAACAGCAGAAAACAGCCCGATTTGGCACCGATCACGTCAAGTCACATCAAACTCGCCATTTTTGGCCGTGTGCCGTTCGAGAACCGAGCGGTGCGCGCGCTGGGCAAAAAAAAAACAATTTTTGACCCATTTTCGCGATTTCGTGACACCTTTTGAAAGTTCATAAATTCCCTCGGTGACCAGTGACAGGCACGAATATATTCGTAAATTTTGGGCCCTGTGACCTGTGACATCCGAATTGAACGAAACTGTACAGTATGTGTCGATTTTAGTGCCAAAATGCTAAATCCTCGGTGACAGCGTGGCGGTCTCCATAATTCTTGAGGTGGCCCGGCTCTTCCAGCTCATCAACTGAGATGTGAACTACAAGCGGGGGACTTTGCTTTCGTGTTGCTGGGACATTCGGGGATGTCGGCGAGCAGTGACACCTGGTGTAGATTAGATTAGGTCAGCCGGAATGCTCCGTGATTTGGAAGTCCCGGACCTCTCAGCCGGATATAATGCGCGAGAGTAAGCGGGCTCCTTGGCGGGCTCGCTCATCTGACGAAGTTCCTCAATTGAGGCGGGTATGTTTCCCAATCCGGCCTGGTCCGAGGATCTGACGAACTTGCACACCATCTGACGAACTTACTTGATCCTACGAAGTCACGAAGTATGGGGGGACTCTTCGATTCGAGCACGGGCCGTAGCATGGAGTGTTCAAGTTTTTCCTTTCGTTATCTGCACTTAGGACCGTGTACGTGCGAGTGAGTAGGATAGGATCGACAGTGAATTCAGAATATCAATCGGACGAACCCTGAATATTGAATGGCTCCAGGCGCGGTTCTAAGTTCTGAATCTGCTTTTAGTTCGATTCTCCAGCTTTATGGGGGAGGGAAAGTGCCGGAAAGGAGGCGCTGCTCCCAGTCGACGGAGCCAGACATCTTCTGAGCGCAACCCCACGCGTGTGCACTCCCGAAAAAGATTGAACCAAGTATCGCGCCGGATTTTACCGAGATCGGCACCTCGGATCACTTAGCGGCGCGCACCGCCACCGGCCACGTCATCGTTTCTTTCCTTTTTTCTTCTTCTTCTCGTGACGAATCTCGTCTTCCCTCCAGCACGCCTACAAGTCTGGCGCGCCCAGCCTCGATCCATCCGACGCACGGCGCAGCGTCGGCGCTCTTCGCCCGTCGACGAGCATTCTGGCAGCATCCAGGGCAACCGTTCGGTCCCGCACGGAGGCAGCGCCCGTGTCCTTTCTTCAAACTGCCGCTATCGCCCATCCGTTATATGAAGCTCTGCTCTCGTTGCTATGGACACGCGCTGCTGGCGGCATCTAGGGGCTAGGGGCTACTTCTCCGTAACTTTCGCTTCTGCGGGCGGGCTCTTTGCATCGATCTGAATTGCAAGACACGCCATTCTTACGTTCAAGCCGCGCGACGCATGCGCGGCCCGTTCAAGCCGCGCGGCGCGTAGCTGCTGCGCGCGACGACGGGACGCCGCGCCGTCGCGCCACTTTCGAGTTTCGACTTTGCAACCCTTCCGCGTCACCACTAAGTAGATCTGTGCACGATTCCTTGATCTCGCGCGCTCAGCGCTCTAGCGCTCATCGTCCGGACTCTGGTCTTCGCTTTCGGCCGCCAGGCTTCGCTTTCGCTCTAGCTCCCCTTCGGTCATGTCTTTTTCTCCCACCATCCCGCCCACCCGGCTCAAATCAGAATCCACAACCTGGAAAATTCCGCCAAATCGAGCGCACAGCTGCCGGAGTCCAGATGCTAGCACCGTCCATCCCGCCCGCGTCCGGCTTAGTTTTGAACAGTGCGTTCGAACGTGCGCTACCTTCTGATGCTGATATCTTCCTGCGCACCGTACCTCTATCCTTATGCCGCCCGGAATTCCCTTGGTCCCACGCGCTGACTGCCCCTTTCGCGTCCTCGCACGCAGCTCCTCTGCTGCGCTAGTACGCTTCTCTCAGCCAATGTTCATTTTGCTCGCGAAGATCGAACGGAAGCAACTGAACCCGCACCGCGCTCACAATCCCAGGCCGCGCTTGCGCTCTCGGTACCTCTCTGTGTTTAATTTCTACGGCTCCTTCCTTGCCTGGATCTTCCTTGACCGTACATACCCTGCGCGCGCTGCATCTCGCTTGATAGCGCTCACCTTCGAGCGCGTGTCTGCGTCCACTGTCTGGGCGGACGAACTCGAATCAAGCTGAGTCGAACCTCACGCCGAGGTCAGAACTCATTCCTGGGGCTATCAGGCGATCTCATTGCGGCGCCATCCCTGGCACACCAGCAACCCTTCAGCTGACCTCGAAAGCAGGCTTGAGGCTAAGGCCCGGCGGTGGCAGCCTCCTGCATACACTTACGTGAGATTCATATGATCAGTGCGGGGAAGCTCGTTCGACTCGAGCCCGGGCCATAACAGGTCGATACCTGTCGCATCGATATACGCACGAATCGCCCTGTTCCCAGATAGGAACTACTCAGCAGTTGAGTAAAATGCAATCAAGACCCGGTGGCGATGGTCGCCGCCCGCATACAGTTAGATGGTTGTGGTATGCATCTGCGGGGCAGCTCGTTCGAATCGAGCGCGGGCCGTAGGACACTGTGTAAGAAGTGTTCCTCTTTTTCTTCGATTGATTGAGCTTATTAGCGTGTACGTGCTGTGGATGAGCTGATACTACCAACAACAAATGAATCGGGCGAGCCACGAAGCGCGTGGAACGGCAGGCGCCGCGCGGTTATTCTGTTGATTCTCGAGCTTGCAGGTGGGAAAGATATGGCGGAGAGAGGAGCGGCACCCCCGCGAGTAAGGAACTTGCTATTATCAACGCTGTGGCACTCCCGAAATACTGTACTATTTCATTCAGGTCGACCGTCACGCGTCACGCCCCCCCTGGTCGATGGCCAGAGAGTCGGATGGACAGGGGAGCAGGTCCATGGACCGTGAAACGTGGACCTTGGACCTTGGACCGTGGACCTCCTGCCTAATCGGCACCTATATGGACCACACAATGGACCTGGCAATATTTAGTCACACTCGTCACGGCATTGTCCCACGGACCTCGGCATGGACCAGTGTCTGATGATGGACCTCAATATTCCTCAATATGGACCTGTCCGGTATTTCCCGTGTACGGCACCGCCTCGGCGCATCAGGCGCGATTGACTACGGATTGACTACTACTTATGCCCGCCCACTTGAGTACTTTGTATACCAGCAGTTAGTTCCGTATTGATCATGCTGCAGGAGGCTTCATCTACGAATCAGATGTCAGAGCAGCAGCTCGGTGCCCTACGCATTGAGCCCAAAGTGGTGGTCGTGATTTGCGATGCAATGTTGACTTATGCTTGCGAGCCGTGGGGTCCATCAAAGTCCGACCGTGACCATCAGGCACAGGGTGTGATGTGGTCCACGGCAAGGTCTACAACAAGGTCTATGGCCTGCTATGTTATATAATATGGACCGGGTCCACTCCCTGGTCCATCAGCAGGTCTAATGGACCGGTCCATAGACCTAGCTCCCCATCCCTCCGACGTTCTCTCGATGGCGAATTTTGGTCGTCTGTCACGCGTCACCCACACCTTGGTCGAATTAAATTTCCGTCACGCTGGTCCAATTTTGCTCAAAATTGTGCTCGCGACGCGAAAACACCAAAAAAACTGGGTCCGCTGGTCGAAAATTTCGGTTTGTTACGCATAATTTTGGCCTTGGTCGGATGGTCGAATCGGTACTTTGTGTCACGCGTCACACCCTAGGTCGATCTGAATGAAATAATACAGTACATAGATTCAACTGAGATTGAACAAAGAAATGCGCTGCCGATTGCCGGGATCAGCGGCGCAGGTCGGATCACGTCAGCGGGACACGCCGCCACGTCATCGCTTGTTCTTTCTTTTCTCTTCCCCCAACACGCCTTCGAGCCCAGCGCGCCCAACCTTGCCTCGATCCATCCGACCCACGGTGTTCTCTGCCCGTCGTCAAGCGCCTGAGCAGGGCAACCAGGGGCAACCGCTCGGTCCCGCATGGATGCGCCGCCCTACTTCTTTTCTTCGAGTCTCCCCGCTGTCGAATCGCCGAATACTTACTGCGATGGTCGCCACCCGCATTCAGTAACGACAAGGGCGACTACCGCGTCGGAGCTCGTTCGATCCGAGCCCGGGTCATGGAGGGGGAACAAGTAAAAGGTTTTTGTCGGTCTGAACAGACAAACGGCACCGACTATTTGATCTGAATCATGAGCGACGCGCCGCGATCTGGCGCGTACTGATTCTGTATTGATTATAATTGAATGGAATTCTTCGCATTATCTAGATATCTCGCTGCGACACGCCCCATCCACATCGGAAATCACGTATAACATGAAGGCCCGGGGGCGGATGGTCGCCACCTGCAATCCACCTGCACAGAATCGGGAAAGATTAATAGAGTAATTGTGGACAGCTTCGAGCCTGGGCCTTGTCCTCGAGCTTTGTTTTGCTCTGTTCTCAAGGACCGATGGGGGTCTCGTTGGTACCATCTGTAATCATTTCAAGAGTCAAGACACGACTAAACTGGTTGGATCGCGCTTGTAGTGAGAATCGTAAACTACCCCAGAGGTCCATGATCATGAGATGCAGGGAGGTCGAACCCGGGCTTGAGCTTAAGCTTGAGCGCTGGAGCAGGAGGAAAAAAAGAGAGAATGAAGAGCTGTCTTGCGACTGCTTCTCTTCCATATGGAAAGCCGGAGCACCACGCTTTTTACCGACGTCTCGCTTCATCTGCCGTGTGATGCCGAATAATTTAGCGAAGTCATGACCCCGGAAACTCGTTGAATAATAAACAGGTGTCCCAAATAGTCGAGTCGAATCGCGTTCACTCGTCTGTCATAGTCATAATCGTATTCGCACATCATATGGAACAGGGCACATAGTCAGATCCAACTTCAAACTTTCTCCTCGGATTTCTGGAGCAACGGGAGCCTGAACCATCTACAATATCTGTTGCAGATATGTTGCTCCGGAAACTCGAGAAAGATTGTCCCGACATTTCCTTCACCAAATATTATCCCTTTCGATCCTTCTTAGAACATGTTCCAAATCATGGGAAGAAATACAACTCACGGGGACGTCATGATCTGCGGATCCGTTAGCAAAGTCTGTGATCCTATAATCCAGTAAATCAACAGGTTGGCGACATAACGAGCACAGACCTTGAAAGTCAGACAGAAACACCAAGCCGCCGCTTTTGAAGTATTGAACATGTTGGGTGAAGCACAAGAAGTCCGCGATGTCGTAAAATGGGTCATCCTTGGCCAGAAGCGGTATAGCGTCACCGTTGTGGATGTATTTAACAAACTGTTCGGCTTCCGTGTTGATGAATTCTTCAACCAGATAGGTCCTGCGAATTGATGAGGCGTTGGCAACATTATTACCTGTCACCGGCTCATGTGCAACTGCAACACCAGCATGAACGAAGCGCAATCGTGGGATATCGAAGGGTGGCTCGTCTTTTGCCTTGGAGATGAAATCATCGATGAATGAGTAAGTGAAAGACATTATTGAGGCCCCCCAAAACAAGAGGTTTGCCTCTGGTGATCTTACGGCTACTGAACGAGCACCACATCGATGGTTCGAAATACGGACTTGGGTGAGATTCTCATCAAACCTTGTCAAACTGTTCTCGGTTGATCTTTAGAAAGCTTGACAAAATTCCGCGAGCTCCGTGAGAGCATGGGCCTATTCCGGACTCGAAAACAGGCCCACAATGTTGCCAGTATCCGCCCAGCTCTGCTGCGACTCCGAGAACAATACCCGCAAGCGGGGCACGGGAAATTGTCAGCCTTCTATTTCACGAGGAGAACATGAGTGTCCCACGGTGAGATTTATATATGTCCCTATTTTCTGTGCTGATCCACCTCTAGAAGTGTTGTTACGGACTACTTCACGCATTATGAGTCCGAATTGGTGAGGCAACGGCGGAAGAACCGCCTACGACGTAAGATGTTCTGGGCCGCCGGCGTAAATGATCTGTGGGCCGTGGATCAACACGACAAATGGAAGTACAAATTTGGGCTTGCCTTGCATTCTGGCATCGATCCATTCGTTGGAAAGATTCACTGGATGAAGATCTGGTGGACCAACAGCAATCCGAGACTGATTTTGAGCTATTATCTGGATGCTGTTCAAGAATTGGGATGTGAGTTATTTCTCTTTCGCCATGTATCTCTACTGACTAGCACACAGTCATGCCTCTTGTGTCCCAGAGCGATCCTGGCACCGAGAACTTTGGGCTGGCCAATGGGCATACATTGCTGCGGCACCTGCACGATCCCAGTCTCCAGGGCACCCTTCAGCACCGCTGGATGCGCGAGAAGAAGAATGTGAAGCCTGAGATCGGATGGTCCCAGATGCGTCGCCGTTTTACTCCTGGCTTCGAGAACATCCTAGATATTGGGGTCAACGAGGGTTGGTATGATCCGGACGTATTGATTGAGGCGTATGTATTTGCTTCTTTCTATCCGAAAATTCAAGTTTCTCACTTCAGGCTACCTCTAACCTGGGCCTATAAGGGTCATCCGTGAATATGAAGTGTGACACCTAAGAGGGCTCAGGATGTGGGGTCAGACCACCCTACATGGGTATACCCACGACGTGGATGCATCCACCAGGGTTGATGTGGACGCATCCAGGGTGTCACGTCACTCCACTGGTGGATGCGTCCACGCGGCGAGCTCGTTTTTGCGATTTTGGGGCCTGCGCGGGGCCGTTTTGCTGGCCCCTGCCAGGTAGGGGCACCCTCAGCTGCTACAGACACGTGAAGCAGCAGCTCTGCTGCATAGCAGTCGCCTATAGCTAGACCTATACTATCCAGCTTGTTTTTGCGATTTTGGGGCCCGTGCGGGGCCGTTTTGCTGGCCCCTGCCAGGTAGGGGCACCCTCAGCCGCTACAGACACGTGAAGCAGCCCTGCTGCTTAGCGGTTGTGCCCTATACCCATCTATGCACCTTACTATCCAGATCCCTTTTGCGATTTTGGGCCCTGTGCAGGGCCGTTTCGCTGGCCGCTCCCAGGTAGGGGCACCCTCAGCCGCTACAGACACGTCAAGCAGCAGCCCTGCTGCTTAGCGGTTGCGCCCTATACCCATCTATGCACCTTACTATCCAGATCGCTTTTGTTAAAACAGCAGCAGCTCTGCAGCTTTGCTTATATAGACAACCACGGGCCGTAGTCACCATTAGAGTGTGCTACATAACATTTTGCGTGGATAATTCTGATAGTAGTTTACATCTAGCTTGTTTGAGCAAATTTGCACAAACAAAAAGAATGTGTGTGCTAGTCTGCCTGGACGCTGTGTGCGGTAGAGCCTGGCTGCCGATCGGAACTCAGCTTGCGAGACTGTGCGTGGTAGTCTGGCAGCAAGTGGTAAGTAGTTTACATCTAGCTTGTTCCTTCGCGAGCAAATTTGCACAAAAAGAATGTGGGTGCTAGTCTGCCTGGACAGCTGCGTGCGGTAGAGCCTGGCTGCCAATCGGAACTCAGCTTGCGAGACTGTGCGTGGTAGTCTGGCAGCAAGTGGTACTCATTTCGCTCGGAATTCTGTGCTGAAAACTGTTCGTGGTTGTATCCACGGACAGTACATGGATGTTCCCACATGCCATGCCATGGATGCATCCATCCATCTGTGGGTCTACCCACTTGGTTCTGATGGATGCATCCATGACGGTTGTGGTTGAAACCACTAGCTGAAGTGGGTGTACCCACCTGCAGACATGGATACACCCACATCGTTCACCGTGGATGTGTCCACATGCCCACTGGTTATAACCATATTCTATGTGGTTAGATCCATATTCTATGGTGGTTCTACCCATGGGATGTGGATATCCCCACACGTTTATGTGGGCATGCCCATTGTACCAGTGGGGATATCCACTGGTTTGTTTGGTTCCCGTATGGGTATCCCCACGCGAGATCGGTCTTCCCGTGGGTATATCCACACCTGATGGGTACAACCATCGCTTTGTTTGGTTCCCTACTGGGTACTACCAGATTGAATGTGGATGTACCCACCGATATATATGGTTGCAACCACCCGCACATAAAAAGATATGTTTTTTTCAGTATTTGTCTTTGAGACCCTCATTTAAATCACAGTCTCAAAACTTCCATAACGGGATGCTGGTGGTTGTTTGTTTAAGACATTCAATTGTAACAGTGAACATAAATTATGTTGAGTTTTTGCTTGCATCCAATAAGAGATGAACTGTTGTTTTATGTCTAGCCCTCAACTTAGTCCCCTATGTTTCGAATAAAACTGTTAATCAGACATACCGAATTTATGCTGGCAATGCCGAGATGCCGAATCACCAAGTATGGACAAGCAAACGCTACGAGCCCAAAAGGGAAATAACTCCAAGTAATATGACATTTTTCCTACTTTGCAATAACTGGAAGGCTATCCTCATAGATTATGTGGCCCTCTCATCCCTGACTACCATATGCAAAGTATCCTCCTAGTTGAAAGAAATTTCATACCCATGCGCCCGACTTTGCCAGGCCAATCGCAGGATGCCGAGATGCCGAGACATGCCAAATAAACAACCCATATCGTCCCAGAAAGGCAATTCGGTCATTCCACCAAGAGAAAAAAGGCACATACAAGAAAACAATGCCATTCAAAAACTAATAAGTAAGGTGCGAGGAAACTAAGTATTTTTTTTAAGCCGGGTCGCCCAGTGCGCTAATCCAAGCAGCAACCTCGGCAGTCGTTGTCCTGATTCTGGGTATCGGCTCATAGTGCTCACCATCGCCGAGTGCACTCTGCTCGAGGCGACGGCGCAGACGAAGCGCGAGGTCGGCCTCAGTCAAGACGGGTGGTGGGGAGGGCGGACGTGAAGCAGCAGAGCTATTATCTACTCCGAAAGTCAGCGAGCCTTTGCGTGAGCATGGAAAAAACCCTACCATGATCGCTCATATCCTCCAGCGGTGGAATGCTGCTATGGGAGCTCAAGGTCTCCAGGCTCGTATCACTCACGTCGGAGGACGCATCGATAGTGTCGAAGATGTTGTCGGACGTGAGAGGGACGCTGTCATTGACGCTGTCATTGACGCTGTCATTGACGCTGTCGTTGTCAGAGTCCACGGCAGCGTCATCCGCTGCCATGGCAGCCGAGAGCGCAGCGAACCCGGGCCCAAGTGCTGAAAGAACACTTAGCAAAGAGAACATCAATGCAAGAAACACGCACGAATCATGCGTCCATCGTGAAAGACCCGGAACTGGAGCCCGTTATCAGGCCCGTCGACTGTGACATAACTTTAACGTCGCCCCACAGGAAATGAAATAGGAGACACACCGTATGCACGCGCACGCGGGCCCAAGGTTGCAGTAAAGGCGCGATCGGCCTCGGAAACGTGGCGACTGAAGAAGTCGGGATCGGCGAGGATGGCTTCGCGGAATTCTTGCGCTACAGAACGGATTAGCGCGGGTGGTAATGCGGGGCGACAAGAACCAACAATTCAGATACTCATAGCAAGCGTTGAGAAAGGGCTCTGCAGCCGCAGCAGCCTGGGTCGCGGCCACTTTGTAGTTAGCCTTATACTCAATGGCAGTTGTGGGTTGGTCGAATGGCAAGGGAAGTTTGGCGGCCGTTTCCGGGATGCGAGCAGGCGGGAAGGTGGGCGGCATAAGTTCCCGCTTCGTGAGGACTTCGGCGATGCGCAGGTGTTCTTGGTGTTCCCGCGCAAGGCGGCGGCGGTCGAGGTGTCTGGTGGATCCGATCTCGCCGATGTACATGCCCTCGTTGGGGAAGTACTGGGACAACAGGCTCTGGTTGCGTGGAGCACGGGTGGGGGCACGAGCCGGGGCTTGGGGGACACAGCGCCCCACGAGGTGGCGCACGACGGCAAAGAATTCAGTAACAGCGGTTTGGGTGGCAGGCATAATGAGCAGGGAGTGGGAGGTGGGGAGATTTTCCATAGGACGCACCTTATGAATCCCTTGCTTCCCAAGCCACAGTTGCGACCAGCATTGTCGAGCGCCCATTTGGGCAACCTGATCGAAGCCACCACAGCATTGCCGAGCGCCCATTCGAGCAACCTGATCGAGGCCACCAGTCCACTCGGGTAACGCCATCCGAGGCCACAAGCGAATGATGCTGGGCGAGCCCATTGTTCGCGCCGTTTTCGTCTGTCCCCGCGCATCCATTGTTCGCGCCGTTTTCGTCTGTCCCCGCGCATCCACGCATCGGTACAGGCCCGCCTCGTCTCTCCGTTTCGATCAAGTACTTTCGAATGTTTTCTATCTACATCTAGGTCAAGTACATGTATACTACTACTACTAGTTTAGTCGACATGGCGGTAGGAAGCAAGGAGGAAAAGAAGCGCCGGAGCCAAACAACGCCCATATGAGGTGGCAGGCGTCGGCAACCTCGGCATCCGAACACGCTCACGTGTTCCTCGCGCGTCGCGTCCCCACAGGACAGAAACTCGTAATTACTGCCAGAAGTCGTCGATATCCGATGCCCACGTCGCCTCGTTCTCGTCTTCTGCAGCTCGGTTGTTGTCAGCCCGCTCAACCGCCTCCAGAACCTCGAACAAATCATCGTCGTCCTCCCCCGCGTCCTCCTCCTCGTCGGAATCATACCCATCACCCCAAGATGCGGTGACCTGGGCGATCTGGCACTCCAGGATGTCGGCCGCAGTAGGCCCCCATTCAGGGAGGTCTCCGTTAGGTTTTGGAAGGCGATCGAGGGATTTCTTCCACAGAACACACAGTTGCAGCAGTTCATCGCGCCGCATCTCCAAGTGGTATCTGATGGCACCTAAGTCTGTTAGTATGTCATATAAAAGGAGGGACCGTTTGCTACACACCGTTACTGAGACCTATCGCCTTGTTTACTGCCTTCCACTCAGTTGCGAACCAAACGCGCAGATGCTTCTGTTCGCGTAGAAGGCGGGGCGCCTCTTCACCGCACCGATCCTTCTGGAGTAAAGCCCGAATCCCGGAGCGTACCTTGTCATCCTTGAGCCACAACGGCGGCGTCCCTTCCTCGTCGCCGTCCAGCCCCAGATCCTGCCACAGAGCGTCGTCCACATCAATCTGGTAGATTCCTTTCGCCGGCACTGGTAGCGGTGCCACCACCCCTGCTGGCGCTTTCTTCGCCTTGATGAGAGCGGCAATATCTTGACAGATTTTGTTGTAGCTGCTGGCGAGCTTCGTAATGTTGGGCTCGCGCCGTTGGATTGCTTGGTTGGTGTGTTCGTTACGTTGGTTCTCTGTATGAAGGTTGTCAGTCAGTCGATTGGATCTGTGACGATTACTCGCCGCTCCTCGTCCGCCGAAACGACCTCTCTATTGGGTCCAGCTCAAACTTTCTGTCCCTCAGCTTCGCCCGCAAACGCTCCTTCAAAGCCTTGCCATTCATGCGTGCTGTGTAATATTCCGCGTGCTTCAGCTTCTGCACCACGGTCGTGTCGTCTACGCCAAGTCCGCGCTCCAACTGCGCCGCCCTGTCCCTGGCGTTTTTGTGGGCCTTGCGCGCGTCTGGAAGGGCCATCTCCGCATAGAGACACTCCTCCACTGGCGAATCGTTGCAAGTCAAGATTTCTTCGAGGGACTTGACGCGCTCGAATAAGGACTGTGTTTTATGCCGCGCCTGTATTACTTGTTCGACCGCTGCTTGCCCTGCTGTTTTCGATTGTCCTGGTCTGGGGTTCAGCACACATAGTAAAGTGCATGGAATAATGGACTTGCGTTGCAAAGGCTTGGTCTGCACCGCGATCTGGTTCGCCCACTGCGCTCGCAAGACCTCTTCTGCCACATCACACGCCTTCAGGTCGGCGAGGGCCTCGCGAAGCTTCGTCTCGCAGTGGTGTGTACGTCGCACCAGCCACGCTCCGAGGCGTCCCAAACTCATCTTGTCAGCGTACTCGATTTGCATGTCGATCGTATACAGGCGGTGATGATACTGTGTAAGATCGTTAGCGCCGGCTCGATTAAGAAAGGGAACATACCCCAGAAACTCTTAGATACGCAATCAGCTTGCTAATGGAATGCCAAAAGCGTTCGCATCCTTCTCCGTTGGTGAACCCGAAGCCGCAACACTTCAGGGGATGATAGATCATTTGGCATGGCCAACGATGCCCGAAGGCGTGGAAGACGGATACCCCGAACAGTATGCGGTCGAGATACTTCTCCAGAAAATGCCACCGGATGCATGATCTATGGAGTTGGCACGCTATATCGTACAGAACTCCCACTCGGATGTTGTTGGGAAGGTGCTGGAAAAGGGTCTCGAGTAGGACGAGTACATAGTACTGCTTCTCACCAGCGGTGCGCATGTTCACAAGCCACAGGACCCTGTCGTGGCGGCAGAGTAAGCCCATGATTCCCGTATCGTCGAAGAATCGAGTGGAGGCCTTCTCGCGTTTGTCGTCGGCTGCCTTGAAAGAGGTCTCGCACTCGTCCAATGTGGAGTTCGGGACTTTCAAGGGGCCCTCGTAACCATCCACGTCCTCTGTCCGAGCCTTCTTGGAAGGGCGAGGTGTGGACTGGCGGACTCCCTCGACGTGGGCGCCCATCAGCTCGGCGGTGCTCTCGGGGACGAAGACAGTGTCGGGATGCGTGCGCGGAGGATCTCGACCTCCCTTGCGGCGCCTCTTTTGCGTGAAGCACGCATCAGCGCAGACGTCGATATCGACCAACTGGGACGGGTCGTGTACCAAACCACCAAAACACGCGGGGCAGCGACTGATGAGATAGTCGCTTGGCCGGGTGCGCGGCGGAGGTAGGGGAAATGGGTTAGCGGGTGGATGAGCGACATCATCCCGATTACCCGCGCGTTTGCGGCCTCTCCCATGAGAAGGCGCGGGAGCCTGAGTTGCGCGTCTGGGTGTCGCAGGCGCTGATGGTGACGGCGGTGGTGTCGGAGAGCGCGACCGCGGCTCCTCAGGTGTTGTGGGGCGTGTGGGGGTCTCCTCAGCGTCGTCACGGATTGCCTCGCGCGCAGTGTTCAGCAACTTGTCCATGGCATTCTTGGTGGCATGCTGGAGGCTGATGTACCACTCGAGTGCATTTCCGAAACGCACACGTAGAGTGTCCTGCAGGCCGTTAGAGAGGCATAACGCGCGGCAGTCCACGTACTCTGGTTGTCAGTTTGTATCCTCGAGATGCAAGAAAGCTCTCTAACGTGTTGCAGACGGCGGTATTATTCGGTGGTAAATTGACAAACAGCCGCGAGACGAAGTCGAGCACTTGAAGGTCCACAGCGAGGCTGGGATGCAGGGGGGAGCAGGCGAATAGGGCGCGCTTCAGAAGCTGAGTGGGCGCGGGCGCGCACGCGCAAGTCCTAAGCTGGAGATGTTCTATGGCTGAGGGGACTACATCAGATCGCCCAGATTGCTTCCTGCGACTTTACATACCATTCATCCGAACGACTGCAACCTGCAGTATCCGTTTATTACAAGGGCATCTCCGTGGTTCCGCCACAGTGATCTCCGTCGTGTTCCGCAGGGATTGGGTGTCGTAGATGAGTTTGATGTATATTGGTACCAGTTTTGGGATAACTTCGTGTGTCCAGCGCGCCCATTGCTGACTCTTCTTAGCGGACGCAGGGCCGGGAGCTGCGTTCGGATCTTCAAGACAGTCCGCGATCATGGAAGGATCATCGCCTGGTGGTGGCGTGCCGCCATTATTGCGAGCGGGCGAAGACTCTGAGGTGGCATCGCCGCGTCGAGGTCGATGCAGACGCTGACTGAGTGTCTGGCCGTTGGCGCAGTACACCAGCGGCGTCTCTGGTAGGGGCGGAATGGCCTTAGTTTGCAAGTGGCGTGGACGCGGCACTTCGAAGGTAGCGTGGCGGATACGAGTCGGCGTACTCGAGGGCGTCGCCGGAGTTGAGCGAGATGGCGTGGGGGGCGCTGACCGCAGGACCTGGTGGTCCGTGTTGCTGAACCGCACCATGGGTTTCCTGGGGCGCGTTAGTAGAGAGAAGATGTGAGTTATTGCCACTCACAGTCTCCTTTGTTCGCCACGCGTGACACTAATGTGGCCACACAACCGCGGAGGCCCACCGACGATAATCCATTGTTACGCGCATTGTGTTCGCCAAGACGCTCTATTCGTTACATTACACCTTGGGATACTCTATTCTATCTACTCTACCTATAACCTCTCTTACCTACTTCGACATGGAAGTAGGAAGCAAGGAGGAAAAGAAGCGCCGGAGCCAAACAACGCCCATATGAGGTGGCAGGCGTCGGCAGACCTCGGCATCCGAACACGGTCACGTGCAGTGAGCGCGCTGGCTTCCGCACGCGTTATGCATATGCTTAACCTGCCCGAAGCGGACACGCAAAGGAGATTTAAGTTTGAATCGCATTCCGTAGTACATCTGTTACATTAAATGTCATTTCAAGATATGTATTA
This sequence comes from Mycena belliarum, assembly GCA_029282135.1. Taxonomy (NCBI): domain Eukaryota; kingdom Fungi; phylum Basidiomycota; class Agaricomycetes; order Agaricales; family Mycenaceae; genus Mycena; species Mycena belliarum. The sequence continues at coordinate 60,545 of JARJCN010000135.1, read as the reverse complement.
GTGATATAATCGGGCGGATATCAGGCTGGGAATACCGTCGCAGGGAATACACGATCTGGGAGGTCCGCTGCCTTGTTGATAGAGAGGCATAGATGAAGGACATGGTAGAACAGGTGATCACCTCCAGCCTCGCGCATGACGGCGACCACATCGTCGCCGTGCGAATGAGAGACCTCCGGACGGATCTCTGCATACTCCCCCACCGCTGAGCTGTCCTCGTTGACGTCCCCACCGATGATCACCACACGTTGCCTGCTCTTGGCAAACTCTGCCCCCTCGACCACTCTCAGCGGCTTGATGTATATCGCCGGCACATTGTGACGAGTGCCGTTTTTTCCCGACGCCGTATACCAAGACCTTCGTCCTCGCGATCGTCTGCGACGTTAGCGCTGTGCACAAGAGAACTTTGCCCGACCTCCCCTCCAGGCTGCGTAAGGCGTCGCTCGGATGCCAATCTCTGGTTTTTGTGATGGCGCCGATTCCCACCACGACGACCTCCAGGCGCTTGCCTACTAATCCCGGTAGACACAACCAGGCACCCGTGTACTCCTCCTGAAGGCGGTGCGTTTCATACTCTAAACGGCCATGAGCTTTAACTATTGCCTGATAGAGGGTCGACTTGCCCGAGATACCCCACAGCGGATCATTGTCGGATGGGTCGGGCGGCGGCGTTGGTACACGAGGTGGAGGCAGCGGCAGCGGCGCGAGGGCAGCTGCCCTCCACAGGGAATCTGGCAAATATCTGGCCTGCGCCAGCGGCAGACCAGTCCTGCGAGCAGTTAGAACCTGCGGGGATTCAGGAGGTATTATACGAACGCATCGTGGACGACCTTCTCTATCTCCACCCAAAATACTTGACGAGTAAGCTCTTGCTGTACTGTCAACATGATACCGCCCGTATCTGCTCGAGTGTGGAGGCGCCGCTGAACTTTCTGTTTTCTCAGGCGAACTGAGCGCTCCGCGCTGTCATAATCCCCAATCACCTGTCCCCGTTTGCCCTTGTGGATACTTCCCAGGTGGCTTTGTCGGTGGAGGAGATCGCCAGTCTTTTCGGCGCCCACCACTCGCACATACACACCTTCGTAGCGGCGACCGACAACGGCCAGGGCTTTCTTGTCGTTGTTGCTCCTCAGCTCGTACCAAGATCGTTGAACCGCTTCGAATTCAGCGGGCGTGGCTGTCTTGGCCAACTTGGTCAGTACAGCCTCTTGAGCGGCTACTTCGGCGAGGTAAGCCTCTTTGTCGTCCTTCTTACGCTGGGCGGCGTCGTCGTGTTGCGAGCGGGCTACCGGAACCCGCGGGGCTGGGACTAGAGTTGGCTTGGTATATTGAGTATCGCCTGCGGGAAGTTGCATCTCCACCGGCGCGAAGTTGACATCGACGCTTCGTACACGGAACTGGGAACATCAGAATATTATTAGTCCGCAAATGGCAACTCACATTCTGGAGTCTTGCTTGAGTGTCACTATTGCTGTGACGAATGGTAGGCTATCGTGAGGTAATCAGCTGCTGAACGGTCAGATGAATATAATGAGCATACGTCGTATACTTCGAGGACCCCTGCACGCCGGAGAGCAACAATGAATGGTTGTCGCCCAGCATTGAGGCCGCGCACGATCGTAACCCGCTGACCAGGCTGAAAGTCCCTGTTAAGATCCGATATATCTACATCTAGAGTGGCGCTTCCAGCGAACACTGCAGCAGTTCGCCCATCAATAGACAATACTATTCCACGCTCGCCTTGATGGGGGCCTCCTACGACTTCGACATGGTCGCATAGCTGGAGAGTAGGTGATGGGCAGAAGATATGACGGCGAAAGTCCTGGCGTTCAGCCCAGAGGCCGGAGATGCGCATTATGTCGAAGGCGTCAGTGCCGGGGTCGTTGACACTGACTTTGTAGAAGTTGCGCAGCCTAGTCTGACCATCGCTGCATTTTTTCTCGTACTCGCCTACTGCGACGATCCACCCATCGTCCCCCTTCAGAGGACCACGAAGGAGCACCACACGGTCTCCCGGCTCAAGAGCTTGGTGGACCCCAACGCATGGCAGCCCGTTTAGTTCTGAACGGTTGCAGAGAAGGAACGGCTGGATGTCGTCCAGCGACGGCTGCACCAGAGAGTGACTTGCACTGGAAAGACGCTTCTTAACGCTTTTCCAGCGCACTCGGGCGGGAGGTAAGTCGTCGTCGTCATCGTCGTCGAGTTGTCGCAGTGCCGATTCTCCGAGGGGAGGGAGGGTAAGTTCCACGATGTATTCGTCTTTTCTGACGACCAACGCCAATGAACCCCAGTGAAAATCCCGTCTGCTTAGGTATGCTCCAAGCTGCTCAGATCTGCCCCCTTTAAAAGAGCATAAAGGAGCATACCAGAGCAGAGATTTGACCATATAGCATATGAAATTTTATGCTCTTTATGCCGTCGTCTGCTCTGGTATGCTCAGATCCGCTTGCGTATGCCCTCGGTTCCCCCCGTGCTTCTTTTGGCTTCTTTTGTTCGATATAATGACAAATACATATTATTCATTTGACTACGATACGATACAACATGGTATGTACAGCGCCGGCCAAGTCCCCGCTGACCCTCCACTCAGGCGCGCCCCCCGCTCCCTGCTCCACCACGCGCTGCTGCGGGTGGCACTGCGCCACCGCAGTCACCACCGGGGGAACACCACCGAACGGCCTTGGATGGTGGGAAGCGACAAGTGCGGGATTCCTATGGGTCGCGCGATCCAGCGATGACAACCTGTTCACAAGGCGCTGCAGAATGGGGCGTCGGTCGGGGCGGGCGTGGCCGTGGCCGTGGGCGCGGGGGCGGGAGGCTGCGGGGGCGGGGGGGAAGGTAAAGCGGGTGCGGATGCGGGAGGGGTCGAGGAGGAGGGAAAGGGAGCGGCAAAGTGAGAGGAGGAAGAGGGTAAGAGAGAAGGCCCGAGGGTGAACGAGACGGAGAGCGCGAGGGAGAGGGCATCGCATGCGAGCGCGTGGTGGTCGGGGCGGGTGCGGGCGGGTGCGGGTGCGGATGAAGGGTGTCAGCGTCAGCGGAGGAGGCGCGGAAGGATGAGGGAAGGAAGGGGAAGGAGGGAGAAGAGGCGCACCGACCAGCGAAGAACAGCACGAGGGGGACGGCGAAGGCGCGGCGCGTGTTGTCGACGGTGAGGAACAGAGCTGCGGCGGGCGGGGCGTCAGTAGCTGTGTGCGCGCATAGGGAGGGGGGAGGGGACGCACGAGGAAGCCGTTCGCGAGCCAGCCAAGTCAATCACTTAGTCTGGCACATAGTCGAAGTCAGCGCAAGGGCATTGGACATGACGGGGAACATACCAATGCCATTGGGGCGCGCCCACGCGCATCTGGCAGCGTGTCTGGCTCTCCTGCCGCAAACCGCCGAATCCGGCGCTGCCTCCCTCGTCGCGCCCATGTCGCAGCGTGCTCATCTTACCGGCGCAGTCTGCCAAGCCCTGAAGCCGCTCGAGCTGCCGACACCGCTCCCTCCATTTAACAATTGCGCCCGTGTGCATCTCGTAGCACGCCCTCTCCCGTCGCATCGCAAACCGTCGAGTGCGCGCGCTTCAGGCCGCCGACACCGCTCCCTCCCAACTCGCACCGGCGCGCAGGTCGTAGCGCTTGTCTTCGCCGCCGCAGACTGTGGAGTCAGAACCCTGCGCGCTCCAGCCGGTCAGCGCCTAGAGCAAGAGAGTTGTGAGTATATGCGCGTGGAACATGGGGGTAACGCGTCGCACCCATGTTGGGACATCCACTCGCAGCAGGCGGAATCCAGGGAGGAGGAAGGGAGGGTGAGAGAGGCGGGCGATGGAGAAGGCAGGCAGAGGGCGGCGGGGCGCGGGGGGCGGGCGTGGTGGGATGGTGGGAGAAAGCAAGGAGTGTTTCAAACTCCGCTGATCCCCCGTTCGAGCTGGTCCGTGCGCGCGGGCCGCCCGGTGGAAGCCGAGCTCGGGAAATCCAGGCAAGGTTCCGAGAGGCGACCGCCTTATAAATTTCTTGAAGTTATAAAACACTCTCGATCTCCGTAAATATGTCGAGCGACATAGCAACGGCATCGCGCGATCGGATGCAACCAAGGCGCGAACAAAATGAGTAAATTATAAGCCCAGCCCGACGTTACAATCTATTATTATACGTGATGCCACTTCTGGGCGTACCTGAGCATAAAAGAGCAGACCCGGGGCAGATTCAGGCATATCAGAGCGAGTTCTGGCATACGGGATTTTCACTGGGAATGAACCTCGGACACGGGTCCAGCTACCGACGGGCAGGTAAGCCGAGCTTGCATTGTCGATGATTGGTGGTGGTGACGGGGGCAGGGCAGGCCTGGGGAGAACTTGCGGAACAGTTTTACCGATAATGTCGACGAGGTTGTCGTCCAGAGCAGTATCCGCCCAGAGACCGTCGAGCGACACGACGCCGCTGCGTTCTTGATTTGTGGAGCGCTCGTATTCGTGAGCCCTGTACTCGTAATCTTGGGCAAGCGCAGCAAGGTGCACTATATCTTGTTGATGGTCTGTACGGGGCTCGTAGTTATCTGCGCTGTCATCTTGATCATCGTTGATGAATGCTGGGCTGCAGTTAGTTCTCCAGTATTGGCATAACGTCGAAAAGGCTTGCCAAGATCCTCTGGCGTTGGTTCTCCTGCCTCATCGTTATCGTCTTCCCGCTCGTTCTGCTCGTCGTCGGAGTCTTGCGCCGATAGATCGAACCAGCGCGAGATGCGAGCCCGTTTCCTGGCACGAGCGGAATCTTCAGGGACTCGGCGACTGGGCTCAGGCGACGCTGAGCGGGACTGGTTCTGCGGTGCATGAGTCAGTAGTACTCAATGTTAGATTATGTGTGACTGACTGTGGGTGTAGAACCGCTTTCGTCGCCCGGGCTCAATGACCGCTGGCGCTCGTCCTCGACGCCCGGCATTTCTGCATCAATGGGCGGCATCTCTTCGTCAACGCCGGGCATGTCTTGTTCAACGGGCGGAAGGGAAGTTGTCGCGGAGTTTGGTGGAGGTGACGGAGAGGTAAGCCACTGCGAAGGGTCATATGGAGTCGGTGCGCGCGAGTCTGGTAGGAAGAGCGGGGTGGTGCTGCGTGGTCCGCTGCCGGAGGTCGGTGGAGGCGAAGAGAACGTTGACAATCGTGAGGAGTCGAACGTGTAGGGTGTTGGTTCGCGTGAGCCTGGCAAAAAAAGGGGCGTCTTGCTGCGCGGGACGGGCAAAGTGCCAGGACGGCTTGACTGCAGCCAAGCGGACGGAATGCTGGGGCCTGATGCAGGGCGCGGCGACTCAAAGTCCGAGAACGCCTCCGCGAATGAGGGGAGGCGGGAGGTAGCGCTTGAAGTCGCAGGGCTTGAAGACCCTGGGCGGAGGTTTTCGGACACCAGAGGCGCGAGGGTGTGCTCCCGCTCGATGCGCGAGCGTAGACGACGTTCGTTGTCCCGCTGGACCCCTGCGAGATTGAAATCGCGCTGATCAGCGCGGCGTATCTGGGCCTCGTGGCTGTCGTCGTCGTCGTCGTCGACGTCCTCGTCGGATGCTAGGCAGCGTCAGTCCTAACTCAGCTATGGAGCAGGGTGACAGACTGGTCATGGCGTCGTCGTCATCCCGGGCGCTGTCGTCGATGTACTGCATAGCGAATCTGGGCGGCGACGGCGTCAGCGAGAGCGTCGAGGGGCTCGGCTTTTAGTCAAAAATACGACTTTTCTGGCGCTTTCAGAGCGCGGCGGCGGGCTGGACAGGCGGAGACTAGGTCTCTCAATTCATAGGCATGTATTCTTTGCTATCTACTGACTACGGGAGCGACCTACTAGACTCACCTGTGGGACATGGCGGTCAGAAGCAAAGTGCAAAAAGAGGCTGTGCAGGGCTTGATCGCCGATATGATGTGGCAGGCTTCGGCGCGAGGCAGCCGGGATCAGGTCCATCATCTCGGCTGCCTCCCGCCGGGATCAGCCACATCATATCGGCGGAGGCGCGGCCTGCACAGCTTTTCGCCTCTTGCTTCTTGACCACCAAGTCGTTTGGTGGCAAGAGGTGAGAGCGCCTAAGGCCGCAGCGCGTGGCGGGACGGGCGACGCAGGGGTAAAGGGGCTACGGGGGGATGAATTGGGGCGGAGAGCGACGTGAAACGGTGAGCGGGAGGAGTGGGACGGAGTAGGCGAGTAGAGTAGAGTAGCAGTAGATTATAATTCACAAAGTCATTCAAGATCTGCACAACGGGAACGGCAAAGGAATTAGGGTGAGGGCGGGAACGGGAACGGCGGGGCAAAGCAAAGCAGTCCGTGTAGCTCGCGCCATGGCTGCGCGACTGGATGCAAACACCAAAAGTCGGTCAGATAATGTAAGCGTAACTCAGAGAATAGAACTTACTGATACTGCGTTGGCAGGAGCAGCAGAGGCGGTGGTAGCGCTGCAATTATGTCAGTCAAGAAGGCTCTCGAGAAACCGCGCGCTCACCAAGAAAGACGCAAGATAGATCTACAATCTGCGGTAGAAATTCTAAGGCCGCATAATATCTAGACGACGGCACGACGACTGGACTCAGAAGAATATCAGGGTCGAGTCAACGTTGTAGAGTGAAGCTGGGGTGGTTATGAAGATTTGAAAGGAGATTATACTGGAGAGCTTACAAGGTATAGAGGCGCAATGAAGACTGAAGAGAATGTTCAGTGGAGCTATGTAGGGGATCCAGCGAAGTACGACGCGCTTGCGCAACGGTGCACGAGACAATGAAGGGCAGGGGGAACAGGGAACGGTAAGAAGATGGGGCACCTGGTAGGCAGCGTCATGACCTTTATACTTGTCGTCTCACATTGTCCCAGGGAGCATTTGCCGGATTCAGACACGCAAGTGGCACAGTGTGGACTTGCCCGATCAAGACGCGCCAAGCGTTTCGCGATCGCGCTGCGGTGGCTGCAAAACGGGAGAACAATGGTGACAACGTCGCGCAGGTCTGTGGCTCCGGCACCACTCGACGGCAAAATAATGATAATACAGAATTCAGGGATCAGCAAAGCGGAGAAGTCCTTTTACCGTCCCGCATCTGCGTACGCTCAAGCCACCCAAACTTCCCTTCCACTACCATGGCCAGCCGTACCACCCGAGCAGCTGCCGCCGCCGCCGCCGCTGCCACCCAGCCCACCCGCAGAACGAGGTCGACGGCTGGGCAGGTCGAGGTAAGAAGCCTTCCTATCGCGTTGTAGAACACAAATCCAAAATCTTCGCAGCTGGAGCCCAAGGATCCTCCGAAGAAGCAGAAGTCCCAGAAAGCGAAACCCAAAGCGAAGAAGCCGACTGTTGCAGTGCCGCCCTCCGCCTCCAGAACGCCCTCCCCGGGTCCCGAGGACCAGGTTCCTCCTGCAGTGCCACCCGCCGCCTCCAAACCCGCCTCGTCGCGTCCCGAGGACCAGGTACCCCCCAGAGTGCCACCCGCCGCCTCCAAACCCGCCTCGTCGCGTCCCGAGGACCAGGTGCCCCCCAGAGTGCCACCCGCCGCCTCCAAACCCGCCTCGTCGCGTCCCGAGGACCAGGTACCCCCCAGAGTGCCGCCCTCCGCCTCCAGAACGCCCTCCCCGGGTCCCGAGGACCAGGTGCCCCCCAGAGTGCCACCCGCCGCCTCCAAACCCGCCTCGTCGCGTCCCGAGGACCAGGTGCCCCCCAGAGTGCCACCCGCCGCCTCCAAACCCGCCTCGTCGCGTCCCGAGGACCAGGTTCCTCCTGCAGTGCCACCCGCCGCCTCCAAACCCGCCTCGTCGCGTCCCGAGGACCAGGTGCCCCGCATTGAAAACAGAGGCAGTCGCCCTTCTGCCTCCCAGCCCAAGGTTCCGCGCCTCGATCTGCGTCTTCGCCAGCAGCGCTCAGGCGCAGCTGCCACCGGAGATCCTCGCGCAAAGATGAAGGCCGTCAAATCCTTTTTCGAAGAAGAGGATTCTGACGGCGACGCGTCCAGCTTCAGCGACACTGACGCCGCGCAACGCAAGGAAGACGAGCGTCAAAACAGGCTGAACGCGAACCTTCTTCAAGGAACGGTTATCGTTTCCATCGAGGAGCAGGATCGGGAGGATGGCGAGCGGTTTGAGGCGGAGCTGGAGGGCGATATGGATGAGAACGGCAAGAGAAAACGGAAGAGGAAGCAGACGGCCGAGCAGAAGGAGAAGGAGAAGGTGCAGAAGAGGAGGAAGAAGGGGAAGGGCAAGGCCGTGGACGACGGCAACGACGAGCCCGATCCAGACGACCAGATGCAGGAGGAGGAGGACGAGGATCCGACGGACGCCCCTGCATGGGAGCTTAGGCCTGGTCCTCTTCCTGACGCGGACTTGGAGGAGGCCGCTGCGGCGCGTCGTCTCTTCCATCAGACAATTGAGAAGGTTGCGCGTCGCTCGGGGAAGCGGGTGTCTGCTGTGCTCAAGGCGATCGGCGAGACTCCAGGTTTAACGCGCAAGACGAACGCGTGGAACGCTTTCCAGGCCAAGTATCGTCTTGACCACCCGCACGTCGAAGGCAGTGAGTCTTCCTGTCTTTCTGCGTGCGTGGGGCGCGCTAACATATCATACAGCCGACGCCGATGACTACAAGCGTGACAGGGCTGCCGCGTACCAGGAACTTTTTGCAGACCTTACGGAGGATGAAAAGAAGGACCCCAAGAAGCGCGCCGAATGTGTGGAGGAGCTCATGCAGTGGTACCAGGAGTCCTCGCTGATTATGCTCGACGGGCGTAAGGCCAACGACCGCGGCCACGCTCTCATGGACCACGCCGTCAAGCCGTTCATTCACATGGTCAGTCTTTCTGGCTTACCATCTGCGCACGACACGATCTAATTTGTTCCCAGAGTACCGTCGCGGGACAGACGTACGATATGGACTTGTTTGGCTTCGCCATCGATTCCTTCGCCGATATCGCGATTATCTGGGGCGGCACCAGCACGTTCTACTTGGTTTACAAGAAATATGAGGGACCTATCCGACGGCTACTCAACGAATTAAAAGCCATGTTCCAGTAAGTCCTAATGCGCATACTGGCTGTTTCGTATCGTACTAAACAAAGCCCCCAGAATCATACGGATGCAGGCGCGGCTTGAAGCGGAGAACGCCGTCGTCCAGCCTATCGTCGTCGACTTCAGCAAGCGACCGACAGAAAACACTGCACGCGACTCCAGACGTCGTCAAGCGGCCAGCATGTTCTTAAACGACATATGTACGTCGCACTCCTGTCGTGGATCTGACGCAAGCCTAACCTCAACGCTCTCGTTACCAAGGTCGTGTCTTACAGGACCGCGATGAAGAGGAGACTCCACCCACGAAGATGTCGTGGAAGTGGGAAAATCTCGCAGTTAAGCATCAGCTCCGCATGGTCGACTGGCCCGTGGCGCTGAAGAGCAAGTTCCCCATGACCGGCTTCGCCCTCAAGGAACTCAACGGCGATCTTGCCCCTGCGTTCGCCACCATGTGTGCTGAAATGAAGGCTAGATATCAGGGGAGTGGAGAGGCTGACAACGTGGCACGGATTGAATCTTGGACTGATGGTGCGTGCGCCTTTTCATTTGTGTTTGGATTAACAGTTTCTTTCCAGAGGAACGCGAGCGCGACGACCCCATATCAATATCCTCGATACCCATCGTCGTTTGCGCCGATGGGACAGTCCTCCTGCGCGCAGAAGCATCAACAACGCTGCTACGCGCTGCCGCGAAAAAGAAGAGGCCTGCTGGCAAGAAGGCTGCCGCCGCCGCAGCAAGTGGCGATGAGGCTGAGGACAACGACGAGGATGGCGACGAAGACGGCGACGACGATGACGACACGACCGGCGGTGGGAAGAAGGCCAAGACCGCGCCGAAGGCCTCTTCCAAGCGTCCGGCTGAGGAGGAGGCAGGACCGGATGCGACTAAGCGTCGCCGTAAAGATCACCATGCTCCCGCTCCCGCCCCCGCTCCCGCCCCCGCCCCCGCCCCCGCCCCCGCTCCCGCCCCGCTCCCGCTGTCGGCACGACCTTGCGATGCTGCTACATGAACAACGAGGGCGACATCTCGGAAGAATTTGAGGCCCACGGTTTGCGACGCTATGCGGGCCGACCCACGCCGCGCCAACAAGCCGTTCGTACTTGGAGCTCAATGCGTGAGCAGTGGCTCCCGCTTCCTATCAATTACGAGCCAAATGTAGCGGAGGACATGGAGGGCCTGTGCGAGATGTATTGGAGTTGGCTGCCCAACACCGACGACAAGCTTTAGCTATCGTTCTTATCTTACTTGTGCCTTTTTTCTTTTGGTAGAATGACCGAATTGCCTTTCTGGGACGATATGGGTTGTTTATTTGGCATGTCTCGGCATCTCGGCATCCTGCGATTGGCCTGGCAAAGTCGGGCGCATGGGTATGAAATTTCTTTCAACTAGGAGGATACTTTGCATATGGTAGTCAGGGATGAGAGGGCCACATAATCTATGAGGATAGCCTTCCAGTTACTGTAAAGTAGGAAAAATGTCATATTACTTGGAGTTATTTCCCTTTTGGGCTCGTAGCGTTTGCTTGTCCATGTTTGGTGATTCGGCACCTCGGCATTGCCAGCATAAATTCGGTATGTCTGATTAATAAGTTTTATTCGAAACATAGGGGACTAAATTGAGGGCTAGACATAAAACAACAGTTCATCTCTTATTGGATGCAAGCAAAAACTCAACAGAAATTTATGTTCACTGTTACAATCGAATGTGTTAAACAAACAACCACCAGCATCCCGTTAAGGAAGTTTTGAGACTGTGATTTAAATGAGGGTCTCAAAGACAAATACTGAAAAAAACATATCTTTTTATGTGCGGGTGGTTGCAACCATATATATCGGTGGGTACATCCACATTCAATCTGGTAGTACCCAGTAGGGAACCAAACAAAGCGATGGTTGTACCCATCAGGCGTGGATATACCCACGGGAAGACCCATCTTGCGTGGGGATACCCATACGGGAACCAAACAAACCAGTGGATATCCCCACTGGTACAATGGGCATGCCCACCTATACGTGTGGGGATATCCACATCCCGTGGGTAGAACCACTATAGAATATGGATCTAACCACATAGAATATGGTTATGACCAGTGGGCATGTGGACACATCCACGGTGAACGATGTGGGTGTATCCATGTCTGCAGGTGGGTACACCCACTTCAGCTAGTGGTTTCAACCACAACCGTCATGGATGCATCCATCAGAACCAAGTGGGTAGACCCACAGATGGATGGATGCATCCATGGCATGGCATGTGGGAACATCCATGTACTGTCCGTGGATACAACCACGAACAGTTTTCAGCACAGAATTCCGAGCGAAATGAGTACCGCTTGGTGCCAGACTACCACGCACAGTCTCGCAAGCTGAGTTCCGATCGGCAGCCAGGCTCTACCGCACACAGCGTCCAGGCAGACTAGCACACACATTCTTTTTGTGCAAATTTGCTGAAACAAGCTAGATGTAAACTACTATTAAAATTATCCACGCACAGTAGTCTCTCCAAAATGAAAATGTTATGTAGCACACTCTAATGGTGACTACGGGGTTGTATATATAAGCAAAGCAGCAGAGCTGCTGCTGTTTTACGTGTCTGTAGCGACTGAGGGTGCCCCTGCGTGGGTATGGGATAGTAAAACGGCCCTGCACAGGGCCCAAAATCACAAAAGCGATCTGGATAGGAAAATCGCAAAAGCGATTTGGATAGTAAGGTGCATAGATGGGTATAGGGCACAACCGCTAAGCAGCAGGGCTGCTGCTTCACGTGTCTGTAGCAGCTGAGGGTGCCCCTACCTGGCAGCGGCCAGCGAAACGGCCCCGCGCGGGCCCCAAAATCGCAAAAACAAGCTGGATAGCAGGGTGCATAGCTCGGTATAGGTCGAGCTATAGGCGACTGCTACGCAGCAGGGCTGCTGCTTCACGTGTCTGTAGCAGCTGAGGGTGCCCCTACCTGGCAGCGGCCAGCGAAACGGCCCCGCGCGGGCCCCAAAATCGCAAAAACAAGCTGGATAGCAGGGTGCATAGCTCGGTATAGGTCGAGCTATAGGCGACTGCTACGCAGCAGGGCTGCTGCTTCACGTGTCTGAAGCGGCTGAGGGTGCCCCTACCTGGCAGGGGCCAGGAAAACGGCCCCGCGCGGGCCCCAAAATCGCAAAAACGAGCTCGCCCTGCGGGCGCGTGGACGCATCCACCAGTGGAGTGACGTGACACCCTGGATGCGTCCACATCAATCCTGGTGGATGCATCCACGTCGTGGGTATACCCATGTAGGGTGGTCTGACCCCACATCCTGAGCCCTCTTAGGTGTCACACTTCATATTCACGGATGACCCTTATAGGCCCAGGTTAGAGGTAGCCTGAAGTGGTTGTGTTGGCTTGCGAGTTCGAAATGCTAGCCGTCACGGGTCCTCTAGAACTGGTAGGTTCGCGAGGATTTTCGGGACTCGTAGTTCGAGATTGAACCGGTTCTGCAGGTGGACTCGAAGGTCTACTAGCGGATCGCGGCACGGACAATTCTCTACGAGTTTGGATTTCCAAATTCGCGTTTATACGGTTCTCGGTCTGAGAGCGTGCTTTATCTCTACCGCGTTGCGTAACAGTCGCTAATTCTGGATTTCCAGCAGGATCCCAGTCGCTATATCCAGCAACTGCGGAATTATTGGTAGTCCGCTTTGTGGTCTGAGAAGAGGCGCTTGCGGTCGATTTGACTGACTGCTGACGCTTTTTCCCCTTGCTATCTCCTGATGTACTTGAAGGAATCCTCCAAGCCAGTGTGATAACGGAAATATGGGTTTTTATGATTTTTTATAAAAGTGCCCACGAAGTGTTTTCCAAAAAGGAAACTACTTTTAGATATCGGTCTGTTCCGAAGAACTATTTCAACCTATCAAGGTCGAGGCTTTTCCACAAGTGAAAATTCAAATTGGACCCTCGCGGTGGGCTCCAGATGAAACGGTGCACCTGAGTAAGGGCTGCAGAATGGTGACTTCGCGAAGAGCGGACTCTAACACAAAACCCACACACACACACACAACTCACTACAACCAGTACAAAGTGCTAAGATTGAGTTCGGATCCTTCTGAAGTATACAGATAAGATGAATTCTCTCTTTTATTGAAGTGGGACAAAGTATCGACTCGACAAGTTTGGTAGAACTAAGTTCGAGATTACAATAGCTTCAGGTAGCTACCAACCGAAGAACAATCGCGAACACACGAAAACACAGACAAGGGGTTTCGGGTGTAAGGATGTTTGTTTTTTGTGAAAGTCTCCCCGGCTCAAGTCTCAACGACTTTAACACGGACGTGAACGGCTTCCTGACGGGCGCTTGACCAGGCCAGGCAAGGGAACAACGACTACGACCAGACTGCTAAACGCGTACAGGTTCCAATAGCCCAACTAACCGAAATATGACCAGGCTGCTAAACGCGCACAGGTTCCAATAGTAACGGCCGCCTGCCTCTAGCAACTTAACTGAGGACTTTATCGAATTCTCGCCGTGACCCTCCACGAGACGAGGTGTGCTTATCTGGAACTGCTGCCGTGACCCTCCACGAGACAATAGCGTGTACCACCAGAAGCCTTGCAAGCTCAGGAATCAGCAGTTAGCTATAACTGATAAATCTCAAGTTCGCGAAATTGTTAATGGATCAAGACAAAGATATGTTTTTGGTACACAAATCTCCGCAGATACAGAGGACACCAAAGCCTTTAGGACAGAACTAGCTGATGGGCTATTTCCTGGGGCGAGGATGAACTACTGCAATGCGTGCTCTACGTGCTATTTTATAGGTTTTCGCTAAATACATGACAGACTGATATGAGTAAACAGGACAAAGGAAAATGAGTAATGAAACGGATTCGGAACGGAATATAACGGCCACGCGTCCTCTGTATAGTGTCCTTGGTGAGGCTCGGCATCTTGCCAGTCAGCGCGAATGACCAGCCGAGCCATATTGGATATATCGCGGACATGCCGCGGGTTCGCGAACACGTCTTCCTCCTGCCGGGCCTACGCACTAGGCCGGCTTGGTCGGTAATCCGCTAGGATTACGTCCCACAGCTCTGTCAGAGCTCTACGTCTCCCTCCGGCTTGGTTTCGAACCCACATGTTCGCCCGGCACAGTCCCAGAAAGGATATTGAAAATCGCGATCGACAATCAATTCCCCTTTTGGACTGTGCAGATCCCGCGAAAGTGCTTGCGCACTTCTCGGTACATCGACATGATCCCATGATGGTCCGGGTGAGGCCGGACACTTGGTCTACTGGGTACAGAGGGTTCGCTAACACAGTACTTCGTGTAGCGAACTGGTCCAATGTCCGTCATTGTGGTACTAGGTCACTTCGCTACTTCGAACATGACTTCGCTACCTCGCTATCTGCTATGTCTCCTGGTAATGCATGATCCACACAAAGGGTGTCTGAGCTTTTGGGTATATATCTCCGGGGTATGGTATCTAGCCTGCAGGGCAAGCCACGTCCTATCACTAGGATCTGACTCTATCTGTCGGAGCTCGCTACTCTTCTAGGACTGTCTTTGTCTGGCTCCCATTTGGTAGCGAACCGAGTCAAAGTACAGATCCTCAGAATAGGAATCCTCTAGCATCATTAATACGCAACCAGCAGCGCGGAGCTCAGCTCTGGTTCTAATTGTATATCACCGGACGGGAGTCCTCTAGCCGTATGCTAGAAGTCGCTAAAAAGCGTGATTACACGGCTGGTCCGCTACCAGTCGTATCAACGGTTTGCCCATGTTCCTCTGTAATTACATTTAGCCGTTGTTTCGTGCATGTGATCGCTCGGTTGTGTTTCCGGCGCGTCTGTCTTATTAGATAATTCGGGTTTGTATCCGAGGAATCTTGGTTTAAGCCAGAAAGTGCTTGATCACAACCTCCTCCCCCATTATTTAATATTAACTGTCCTCAGTTAAAACTGGGCGTCGTTGATATTCAAATATTTCTCGGGAAACCCGTCCTTAATCAGATCTCCGCCGAGAAATGTATAAAGGCTTCCGGTATTATTCGCCATACACCAGTCTCTTTACTTCGTACCCCGAGTTGCAAACTATGGCGCCGAAGAACTCCTTTTCTCGACTTTCGCCTTCCCAGAAGGATTCCCTTATATCCCTGGGCAAAGCGGCCCGTGCGACTCGCTATGATGATATCCTCGAGCAGCGCGCATTTCTCGACGACAAGGTCGAAAGCTTGGTGCGTTTGATTTATCTAATCTCCCCATTAGATAATGCTCTAATATTCGATCCAGGACTCGTATGCGCCGTTCATGCGCGAGATTTGCGAGACCCTTTCGTTATCTGAGGTTGCGTATCATCTTAAACAGTCGTATCATCAGACTGCTGGAATCAACGGTGGAGTAATTGCTGGTCGCTACCCCGTCCTTATCGACTTTATTGCGAGGATGAAGGCTGAGAAGGAGCGTGCCAAGAATGGCATACTCCTTGAGCAGCAGTATCATCGCGCCGAGCTTGAAGACGCTAGGGCAGCGAAAGATGCTCAAGATGCTGAGCTTGCGAAGGCCAAGGAGGCCGCGCGTGCTAGCAAGGAGGCCGCGAAAAAGGTTAAAAAGGTGTGCCACCTCTTTAGCTAATTCGTTTCTCCTGGTTCTCATGTAGAAATTCACAGCCTAAGAAGAACAAGAAGCTTTCTCCGGAGGAAGTCGACGATGACTCCATTTTTGACGAGGGCGAGGGATTTATTCCTCTCAACCCTGACGTCGAAGATCCAATGGTTGTCGATCCCGTTGAACCGGTTCGTGCCATGTTCCTCTTTTAGCTAATGATTCCTTGCTGACGAACTCCGTCATTACATCTTTTCCAGATTACCACGCCGGTTCTATCTGCAACTCCTGTTGCTGGTAATCCTTCGCCACTCACTCCGCTTGTGAGCCATCCTGCCGGATTTGGTGTTATCCTCGAACGGATCGCGCAATTGATCGGTTCGCATAGGGAGGAACTCGATCAGACAGTCAGTCGCCGCATTGCGTGAGTGAGTTTCGTTATTAGCTAAACAACGTTACTGACTTCGCTTTTGCCGCCTAGAAATTGGCCTACTGCCCTATTCCTGACTTTGATCCAGAGCCGCGTATCATCAGCGAGGACTTTCCTCTCCCATCCCGAAAGCGCAACCGCAATCAACAACTTGGCCACGAGGATTCCTCTGAGCAGTTCGCTGGTGCGTTTAGCTAATGGCTTTTTCAACGTGTTTGTTTTAGCTAATTGCTTATTTCAGCCACCGAACTTGCAATTAATAACGAGCGAGTTAAGTCAACTGTTGCAGCAGCTAGCGCAGCAATCGCGTCAGGTTCCCAGCCCGCCACGATCGGCTCTTTACGCCTTGAGGAGTCAGATTTACGGAGCCGAATTGCGTTTGCAAATGCTCAGCTCCGATATGAGCTTAATCATCGCGAGTATCTCCTCCGCGACCTCCAACGTGTACTCGACGCACAGCACCAGAGGGAGGGGTAGGGGCAGGGGTAGCCCTTTCCCTTTCGGCGGCGGCGGTGGTCGTTCCTCGACTTCGGACCATGTTCATCATAAACAGTACGTCATGTCGATCCTTCGCTTAAACGAGGATCCTGATCGCCGTTTCCTGATTTAGCCCTTCCATCGAATGTGATCACTGCTTTGCTGATTACCAGAATTCTCGTCGTTCTTAAGCTCCTAGTTTTAGCTAAACACTCTTCTTTTTAGCTAAAACCTCTCTTATGACTATCTCCAGCGTTGCTGCCACTGTCTTTACGTTCGCCATCGTCTTTTGTCGTTTTCAACTTGTCGTAGTAGCTAGTCATCCTCCTGATGACTACTACTTTAGATAGACCACGTTCTTTATCATAAAATGTGATTCCTGCTTTCTTGCAGTGAGTTTTCATCTCTTAAGTTCCCCGTCGTCTTTACTTTTAAGTACGCTTCTAAGGAGTATTAGCTAATACCCCTTTCAAGGCAACTCTAGTCGTTTCGACCTCCTGGGACCATTCGATGGCGACCAAGTTGCGTCTATTTCATCGAGATCGAGGTCTGCTACCTCATCACTGAGGTAGCTTTCGTCGTCTGACTCGATTTCCGCATTAGCTAATGGTGCACGCAGCGAGACTTTACTAAACTGGAGATCTTTTCCTAGATAGCTATCCTCTTCGGCGTCATCTTCTGCTAGCTCGTCGAGTTCCTTCTCGTTTAAGTCTATCAAGTCGTATATAGTTCCTGATAGCTTGACCCGAGCACGTTGCTCGAAGGGTATTACTCTGAACTGCGCGATCTTTCCTTGGAACATTGCACCGTCCATTTCACAGCATAAGTATGCTCCCCCTCTTGCCCGTCGTACTACTATCATGGGGCCCATATATCGGTCCTCCATTTTAGAGTTCAAGGATTTTTCCACAGACGTGTTGCGTACTAAGACTAAGTCACCCGGCTTAAAGTCGTAATCTTTAATCGTGTGCTTATTCTCGTCTTCGTATCGCCTCACAGATTTGCGTTTCTCAGCGTCTACACGCTTCCTCATCGCGTCGATGTGAAAACTGTGTTTAGCTAAAGCTTGGGCCCGAAGGCCAATAAGATCCGCTGTTGACAGGGGTGTATCTGGATATTCAACCAACCAGGTAGCTTCCTCAATGTCAAGGGGAATTATAGGATGGGCTCCACAAACTGCGAAGTAAGGAGAGCAGCCTAAGCCTCGTCTGACCGTGATTCGGTCTGCCCATAGTACTTGAGGGAAGAACCAATACCACTTTCGGACGTCTCCTCCGCACGCTTTCGTTAGCGATTGCCTGATATCCCAGTGTCCTCTTTCAACATTTCCGTTCGCTTTCGAGTTATAAGGCGATATCCTTATCCCTACTATCCCGTATTTAGCGTGTAACCATTTCAAGGCAGCTATGAATTGTGGCGCATTGTCCGTTACTATCCACTGCGGGCAACCCCAACGGCAGATTATATCTTCCAATAGGAACCTTCCAAGTTGCTCAGCGTTGTCGTCACGGATGGGCCTTGCTTCCAAGTATCTAGATAATGAATCTCGTGAGGCGACCACTGATCGATAATTATTCGATTGGGTGCCCATGATCATCACGTCCGTGTGTACTTTTTGGAATATGCTTGGTGTCATCGTGACTACTGGAGGCACTTTTATAAGCGTTCTTTGCCTTAGCTGACAGCCGTGACAAGATTTTATGAACCAGCTAATGTCTCTGTCCATCTCTGGCCACCAGAATCTTAGCTCTATTAGAGATTTCGTTGCATATAAGCCGCGGTGACCCAGAGAATTATGTGATGCTCGCATCATATACATTCTGTGTTCTTTAGCCACTACTAGCTTATGTGTAGCTCCGTCTCCCCGTTTATAGAGCTTGCCTGCTTTGCTTATGAAGAAAGGACGGCAATATCTAATGAACTTTTTGTATGCGTTCTGCGTCATGCCTTTGGGTCGTTCCAGCGGGTTGTTAAGCCACTTAGGTACGAGCTTTAAGCGTTCATCCTGACCTATACCAGCCTGAGTTCGGTGATCCTCTGGATAAGCCTCTCGCTTTTCTGGATTATCTCTTAGCTCTAGGTCTGGTAGTAATGGTTCCTCGTTTGGAGTATCTATTACTAAGTACTGGGGGACGGGTATCCCTTCGGACTTGTAGACCGCGTGGATTGACTCCGAATCCGCCTGTTCATGTTCTTTAGCTAATGCTACTTCGTAGTCGAAGTCGTCCACCGTCTGAGCCGCTCCTTCTAAGGATTGTATGTATCCCCCCCTAGTGTCGATAGATTCTTTGAAATCTTCAAACTCTAGTGGTTGAGGCACAGAATAGTCCCAATCTGGATGGTTTTCGGGTGAAGGGTTCTCGTCAAATCCTTCTTCAGTATTAGCGAATTGTTCGTCTCCTGGCTGAGGGTCACGGCGCGATAACCCATCTGGTGGAAAGTTTGCTCCTTTGACGTGCTTCAGAGTGAAGTGAAACATCAATATCTGCTCAATCCAGCGATTTATGGTTGCGTTAGGTCCCATTCCGGGATTAGCTAACATCCCTTTAATATATAATGCGTCCGTTTCCACCACCAGTTTGCGACATCCAAGTAACCAGTACTGGAGAGCTTCCAGCGCACGTTTTAATCCATACAACTCTCTCTTTGGTTGTGAGAATCGTGCTTCCCGTTCATTCAGACCGATCGAGATGAACTTAGCGTAATATCTAATCTTTTTATCAATGGGGTCGTTCTGGTAAACTTGTCCCCCAACCGATTTATAAGATGTGTCAATCGCGGCTACCACATCCGAATCCCAGTCGTAATTTAACGGTCTTAGGCTTGGACAGACTTGAACCGCAGCTTTAACAGCGTCAAAGGCTGCTTGTTGTTTGGGACCCCATTCCCATTCAACACCTTTGCGAACCAGCTTCATATATTCTTCTGATAGTTCACCGTAGTCCTTTATGAACATACGTAAGACCCCAACGGTCCCGTTGAACTGTCTGACGTCTGATATGTCTTTTAGCGGCGGCCATCTCAGAATGACGCCTATCCTATCCGTGCTTGGGCGTCTTCCTTCATACGAACAGATATGTCCCACAATAGCGAATGAGTCCGCACATAATACGCTTTTTGCTCCTGAGAGGGTTGCGCCACTATACTTGAGTCGTTGAACCACTCGATTTAGATTTTGGAAGTGTTCCCAAACAAATCTACGAATGCCCGCGTTTTCGAGTATAGTTTCATATGTACCGTCTTCTGCCTGATATCTCGAACCTGGCCCGCGTATTGGTACATCATCAATGTAAGGTATGGTTACATGTGGAATTTCGTCCTTCAGAATGAAAGTTACATCGTCATGAAAGATCGGTACTGAGTTTGTCCAACCCTGCGGTAATTTAACCAGTCTCAGTGCCCCAAAAGGCGTCTGAAATGTGGTAAAGTCGCGTGAACTCTCTGCAATATCGCGATGATCATAGCCCGAATATAAGTCAAGGCAACCACCGCAGGCTCTTCCCGCAAAGTGATTAGCTAATTCATCTGTAGCCGGTGGTACCCCTGAATGGGCGATAGTGACTGCGTTTAGAGGTTCTAAAGCGTGGACTAAGCGAATGCTCTTGCCATCTTTCTTTATTACCCCAAAGAACTTGCTTCTGTATGAAGAGTTCGATGGTTCATAAACTCCAGCGTCTATCTTATTCTTTATGACTTTACAGAACTCTTCTAGCTGTCCTCTGGGGATCGGAATACTCCGCTCAACCCAAGTATTGTGCTCCACTAATGGAAATTCTACTGGCGGGAAGAAGTCATGACGGAAGGTGCCTCTCTCGGAATCATCCCAAGCGAACGCCGCCTCTTGTCCCATCATGAAATCGTGCATTAGCTTTAGCTCTTCCGCGTATAGGAATCCTTCATCGTGTGCTTTATCAATAATAGCCTTTCTGTCCTCAGAATATCGTCCTGTAGGGACGTAATCCTTCGGTGTTGGATTTAGGACGGGCATGTCTTGTAAAGGATCACCAATAATCTGGCGTTTTATCCTGTACTTGTCAGGGAGCTCAGTATATACTGGCCGCACCTTCAATCCCACCGGTTTGTACTTTTTACCCGCGAAGACCGATAACTTTTCATTAGCTAAAGTGTTTTCGGTCCTCAGGGGCTCGTGTTCGCCTGGAGAAATGAAGTCCGCTGACTGACAACATGCACAACGTATTTCCTGGCTAAGAACATGTGTCGTTCTGACCGGTTCATTGGCTTTAGTTCCTTTATACGAAGTCCCTCCTTGACTTTGTTGAATTATTTCATTATCTAATGAGTCCCACGTGCATATATCCGCTTTGTCGACTTTGGGTCTATTCTTCCGCGGTCTTTTAGCTTTGTGTATGAATTCGCTAAAGAGCGAAGCTGCCTCTTCATCTTGCTTCAACCCTTCTGAATCGTTACACGCAGATATATATGCTTCTAGAACCTCTGTTTCTGAGAATTGCGCCTTTTTAGGTTGAAAATACCCCTGTATTTCCAGGTTACGGTTTTTATCGAATCCGAATTTCAGAGCCATCTCTCCTCGTTCATGCTTTTGCATCAATTCCTCGAAGATTGGTGAAAACCCGCCTCGTTTTTACTTGGCTCTGGATCAGCAGTCTGGTTGGGTTTATCTCCTTCATCCAGTACAGACTCAACCGTCGCCCGTTTGGGCTTTGCAGACGCCAAGTTTTTACTCCTGGCGTGCGTCGGCATAGTACAACGTCTACCCGTGTTCGGGCATTTCATTGTTATAGTCTGGCTGCCATCTCTTCTATTTTGAACCATACTTTCGGTCAAGACTTCGAAGGGGCGTCCCAACAAAATCTTGTATGCAGGTCCACGTATAATGTGAACCTGTAGGAAAACCGTAATGTCCCCGAATTTGAAGGGTACATTTTTAGCTAATCCAACCGATTTCTCTAGTGTCCCGTTTGCGCTTTGCATGTAGATCTGGATGTCAGGATCCCATGATAGTCCTGATTCAACCGCCTGTTCGTAGGAGGTCGAGACTATTTGGGAACCTGAGTCCGTTACTGATTCTACTTCGGCTTTGCTGTTTACAATAGGGAACACTACTCGTAGCGAATCTGAATCTCGCGCCACCCAGACTTGTCTCGGGGTTTCATCCTCCCCTAAACTAGCTAAGTATTGCACGTAGGGATCTTGCACCACTACAGATCCAGCTGGCACATGGCCTTCCGCCACTGTGGTTACAAACACTGAGGAGATGGGAGGTAATTGTCCCATACTGAGTGCGTCATATTCCAGTCGGAGATCATCGTCATCGTAGAACGGCAAAGCTTGTTCAGCCACCACGAATTCCTTATTATCTGGTTTAGATAATACTGAACGTCGGGTTTTTGTGAGCATAGCTTTCGTTTGGTCTCTGACGTCGGGTGATACACCCCATAATTCCCTTAGGCTGACGGATATCATAGTCTCTCCGGCTTGCCTGGCTAGTTTCTTTCCCAAGCCATCCTTCTGCACGGGTGCTCGGACAATATATGATTTCTCGTCATTGCTTTGTGTGTTTTTCTCTATACTGCCCTCCTCGACTAGTGTTTCCCGTATTCTCTGGTTGAGAGGGGGCACTGCCTTATAGGGTAGTTTAGCTACACCGTCGCTCCATTTTTCGCCGTCATTTCTGACTTCAGCTATTTTAACCCTCCGCTCTGTGACGGGATTAGCTAATTCCTCCTCTTCGCTGCTCGATTCATCCTCATTCGTTCCTTTAGTTGCCTGGGTTCTCCAATTCTGACTTCCTGCCTCTGAATAAGCTTTTGTCCGGTCCTCAGGAGGCTTTGCTTGTCTTGGCTTACGCTTCGACACCTCTATCATTGGACCTTCTAGAAATTTGAACCCGAATTGGCGCCTCGTTTTACGCCTTCCCTTGTTAGCGCGAACTGCTCCTGCGTGGTTGGTAACTCCTGGGAACTCAAGAGTCCCTTCATTAGAAGGCTTTGGAGGGTTTGATTCATATCCAGGTTGTTAGGAACCATGGAATTTTGAGGTGCAGCAGCCAGAAAAGTGGGTTGAACCACTCCTTGACTATTAGATAATGCTCCGTTATTGACTCGTTCGGCTTGTGCAAGCCTTACTTTCAACGTCCGGATCTCATCCATTGCTGTCTCAGTAAAATCCATCCCCTTTTCGCCTTCCTCAGAATTATAGAAGCCTCCATACGCGTTTGCCGGCTGGGGGCTCTGCGAGTACCAATTTTGGCTAACCGTTTTCAACCTCATGTAATCTTCGACTCTCTGTCTCTGACTACCGGGTCCTCGAGGAATAAAATGACCGTCTCCGAGCTTGTATTTTCCATTGTCGACCACGAGCCATCCCTTGGTTATGTGTTCTTCTTTGAACACACATTCCCGGGCGTAATGACCACCTTGGTCACAATAGAAACAGTCTCTATTAGCGTCTGTCTGCCCTCCCTGTCGACTATTATCAACTCGGTTATTTCCTGCCCATCGTTCTTGCCCTCCTGCGTTAACAGCTGGCGCTTGAACCATGTGTGGTGGAGCCGGTTTAGTGGACTGCTGAAGAGTACGCAATATTTCATTGGTAGTCTCAGTATTTTGTTGGGTAGCTTTCTGCTGGAGAACGAATGCGTCTTTAAGACCAGCGAAGTCTCCTCTTAATTGTTCCAGGCCTTCATCGCGTGGTTCAATTTTTATAGTTGGGAATTTATCCGACCTAGTGACGGTTCGACCTTTAGATAATGCTATGGGTCCCATGGAATCGCCTTCTGAATAGTTCGCCGTCATTGCTTCAGCCATTCCTATCAGATCTTTCAACTCTATTGGGTCTCCTTTCCTTGCCTCGCCGACTGGTATCAAACCAGCCGCTTGAGCAGGAAGGAGGCCGAGTTGCGTTCTGATTATCACGGTTGAACCAACCGATGTTCGAAGCATATTAGCGAAACTGGGTTCGAGCGTGTTTAGATAAAGCGTGCATGCTTGTAGATTAGTGACTTGGGCTTTGCCTTTCATCAGCTTATCTATCATGCTCGCAAATTCTACTCCAAAACGCCTTAATTGACCCTCTTCGGCCAATTCCACCCCTTCATACTGTTTGCAGAGTTTAATTAAGGAGTCAATAGATCCTATCTCTTCAGTTTTCACCTCGGGATAGCTCTTATAGACTTCTTTAAGAAATTCCTCGTATGTTCCATTCATATAGACTCCCAGGCTTCGCCAGTATTTACGCTTCTTGTATGGCAAGTAGTTGGTAAATGTCTGCTTCTTTTCCTGGTCATCCGTAATCCCAGCACTCTCCGTTATCTGATCGATATGCTCCTTGAAGTCTAACAACTCCTCGTGATCATCCGTTTCAAACGTAGGTTTGTTTCTATCCCATGCATTAGGCATTTTAAACGTAGGTCTGTTTGCCCTAGCACCGGCGCCTGCGCCGTTATTATTTCCATCTCCTCCTTGATCGGCCATAGTATTATCTAATTGGCTTTCAACGGGGTTTGTGTGTGAATTGGACGTAGAGTCTTCTTCGGGTATTGAACTGTTAGGTTCTTGGTTGAGCGGGGTTTTATCCCTTGCTCTATACGCTTTAGATCTAGCTAATGCTTGGTCTTTCGACTGGGCTCTCGCTTTATCGCTGGGCGCGGGTGTTTTGGTTCTCCTTCGAGAAGGAAGAGGTTCTAGATTCCTTGGGGTTGGACCGCCAAAGAGATTCGAACGAATAGATCTCCGAAGATGTGGGTTCTCCGAGAATCCAGATGGGACGTTTTGAGCTTCTCCTTGTGAGTTTAGCTCTGGGTTTTCCGCTTGCGCAGAGGTACTAGCTCTAGGATTATCTAATCCTGAAGGCAGATTGACTTTTTACGGTCCTTCTCAAGTTTTAACACAGGAGGTATAATTCCGAACGAGACTTTTGTGAGTCTAGGGAGCGCGATTTATGATTTATCTTGGTAGATATCTCAAAGCTTTTAATTGATGGTTAACTTCAAAGAAGTAACTGTCAAATGAACCCCTCGCGGTGGGCTCCAGATGAAACGCTGACTACTGAAACAAGCGTGCAATCGAGGCGCTTCGGTGACTCTTTGGGAGTCACTACAACACCAACAACCAACACTACTCTAATGATTCAATAGGCCGACGAGTGAGTTCTGGGGTTCCAACACTAAAGAGCGTTGTTTGCAATTTGACGGTCTATTCGCTTTGATACGAAGTGAACCAGCTTTTTAGATAATGCTCTTTTTAGATAATCTTAGTCGGCCTAGTCGCTAACGCGGTCTAAGTTCAAGAAAGTTGTTTGTATTTTTAATGCAACGGGGGTGGATATGTAATCCAAGGGTTGTAGTTTGTTCTCAAGTTCGTTTTCAGGGTGCAAGATGTATTAGCTAATACCAACTCGACGTCAATATGATCCTAATTTGTCCGATTAACCAAAGTTCCAGATGTTCAGAAGTTCCTTATGCCAGAAGCCAAATGTCTTATTCCTTAATCTGATCCTTTTTATAATCCCAAATGTCCAATATATTGCAGAACCTGAAATACGGGTATGAAAACACTAATGCTTCCTTTGGGTACTCCGAATGAATGCTCGACTTCAAACAAAACACGAGAGCGTCAGCTCTATATGTCCTGATCGAAAGGGGGGGATTCACTGCTCGTCCCTCCGGTCTACGGCTGCCTTTATACAATTTATCTAACGCTGAAAGGAGAAAGGAACGGAAGAGTATCCGAGAGAGCTCGGGAGAGTAACCGAGAAATTAGTACATGACAGAACTGTATGACTGGGAGACGCATGGCACAGGCTTCTGGGCGGAAGCCTGCCCGTAGCTTTTGGTATATTAACTAGACCTGTTGAACGTCAGTTTCGTGGTTAAATAATAAATACGGAAGGTTTTGGATGTTTTTCGTGCTTTAGCTAATATAGCGCCAAGACCGGTTGGTCTTGGTGCTCTTCGTCGCGCCTCCTGACATGGTTATTCTAAGCCCCTCATTGGCTCTTTACTCTCTTGGCTCGCTCCGTCCAAGCCCAGCCGCGTGTTAGAGTTGTGCTGACACCTCGGAAGCCTTCCCGCTTCTTTTGATGCCCGTCAATTGGCTCGGATAGCTAACCGCTCCTTCGGTTAGCTAGTTTCATCCTCGGGTGGTTATCCGCGCCGTCATGATGCCTGCCCCGCTGCGGGTGGCTAACCGTGAGTTGGTCATGGTGGTTTGAGGTATCGTCGGGAATCTCCGTTCTCCTTTGAACGTGCTAGATTCCCAGTTTTGTATACGCCTCGGTCAGAGTCATGGAATGACCCTACATAGTCCTCGCGCCAACGTCTGTACCAGACATTATCCCTTTAGATAATAGTCCTGAATGGATAGTGTATGTCCTTGGTTGGAAACGTGCAGGTTAACCCCAATCTATTCCAGATGGTTGGGTAGTCCTTTAGCTAAACGATCCTAGACCCCTTGGTAATCTAGCCTTTTTACAGAACCGTCATACGATTGAGCCTAGTCTCGTTTAACACACGCTGGGTTCCTTTAGCTAGCGAGTCGGACCTCAACCTAGCCCTTGTAGAGATATCTTATAGATAAACGCCTTATAGCTTTTCTGCTAGACTTGTAGTAAAGGCGAAATTGAAAGATTTCAAGCCTGGTCCTATAGCCGGCTTATCAACGTGTTGGTGCCGTCCTCAAGGGGGATTCGTCCACGCTCATCTCCGAAGGCGACTCGGGGCCTAGGGACACGTCGTCTCTATCCTCTTCCGCTGCCCCCGCTTTCGCCTTACCCTTCCCGAGCAACTCAGGAGAGGCGCGTCGCGGACTGGGGGGAGTGGGCAGCGACCGCTCTTCCGACGGCGGTGGGGTCGAGTCCTTCCGGGGATTTCTATCCTGCCCGCGCTCCTGGAGCGGCGAGGCCAGGCGTTCCGCGGCTGATGAGTTCTCTCCCACAGGCGTAGGGGCTTCTGCTCCTCCCGGGACGACAGCTTCCCCGCGCTCCGGTAGCGGCGGGGTCCGATACTCTTCCGGCGACGCAGGAGGATCTGGCCGGGTAAGGTTTTCCCCGCGCTCTTCGAGCTGCGGGTCGGCTGAGGCGGACGGGGACGGACTTGCGTCCATACATCGCGGCAGATCCGACGCGACAGGATGAGTAGGCGCCATCCCAATCATTGTTGGTATGGGATGCCTTGCGCTCCGGTACATCCAGTGAGAGGGCTTCGCACGACGATGGCGATCCTGGTCAGTCGCGTCGTAGTATCGCACTCGAGGGGCGGGTGCTCCGAAAGTTACGACGTCGACCACTCCATTTTCCATTTCCCAGTCCTCGTCGACGTACAGCTCCCTCGACAGGTGTCTGTCGTACCAGACTTTCGCGTAACCCTCCGACCTCCACTTGTGTCCATGTTTGAGGAAGATGTACTCGCCCGTCTCCTCGTCCTGCGTCATCTCCCATTTCTCCCAGCGTCTACCTTCCCGATTTGGAGGGATAGGTGGAGGTACGATCCATTCAACTCGTCTCGGGTGTATCAAGACACGCTGAAGAGGGGGAGCTTCGAACCGAAGATCGTCTCCCGTTAGAGGCAGTCGGGGAGGCTCCCGCGGCAGCTCGGCTTGTGCAGCCCGCGCCTTAGCTCTGGCTTCCAGGAAGAGGGATGATGAGAAGGACTGGCACCTGGAGGCGTCGAGCAGGTCCGGCGCTCGTCCTTGGTCTGCCTCGTATTCCGTAACCGCGAACCCTTCCCTTGCGGCTATGAAGGCGAACCCGTTACGCAACGGGCCTTTACGAGCAGATACTTCCGTCCCCTCCGTAAACGAAGTCAGCTTGGGCGTTCCCAAAGCCGTCGATCTAGGAAGCTCGTGTCGCTCGTAGCGATGCGCGATGAATACCGGGACTCCTACAGACAGGAGCCAGGCGACTTTGCTCTTCATGGCATCGTTGATGAAGACCCCGATGTAGCTTTCGTCGGCCACCGGATACCCCTTCACCCAAACTTCACTAGAATCGATAGACGATGTAGCCATGGCGCGGATCATGGCTATCCAAGCGGCTCGCTCGCGCATCTGGCGCTGCATTCGAGCCAGCAGATCGACCGCGTCCTCGTAAACCCGACAGTCCCGAAGCGCCTCGAAGTCCCCTTGGGTAGGCAAGGCAGGACTGCGTGCCCAATCCTCATCGTCGATCCGTTGCTGCACTCTGAGTTCCTCCGACTGGGCGCCCAGTTCTCCAAACCAGGTTCCAAGGTTGTCGAGGAAGGAACCGTAGACTCCAGCGGTCGACGTGGGCGACCTATACCAGAAGACGCAAAGAGGCTGGACTCCTGCTAGGCAGCTTTCCGTGGTGTGGATGGTGGAGGGCCGCCGGGTGAAAGGCAGCCAGTCACGGTCTTCCAGGTCGTACTGCGGGAACTCGCAGTAGTCGAAGCGACCCGGTTGACCATCAAAGCGTCTCTGTTCGCGTTCATAAGGAATGAGCTGGAAGCCGGCGCGCATTCGTCCTGGGCAGAACGGAGTCTGCACCGAATTCGGGGACCATATTTCGTACATGACGTTATCCACCTCTACGTCGCGACCGGTGTAGCGTCGCAGGAGGGGTAACTCGAAGCGCATGCCGAGTAGCAGTCCGGGTGCGACGTCGTATCCCGCCTCGCAATTCACGCGAGAGGTCGAGTAGCGCCTCGTGTCTTGACTGGGGGGAACGCCCGCGCTTCCCGAAGGGCCTGCAGCGGTGGGAAGTCGGTCCAGTCTCCGGGGAACCGCGCTTCCCTGGGGGTCTGCAGCGGTCTCCGATGGAGGGTCCATCCTGGCCAAAACCGCGCTTCCCGATGGGCCTGCGGCGGTTGAGACCTTTCTCTTGAAGGAGGGTAGTGGTCGTCCGGAGCGACTCGCGTCTGCCGCGCTCGATCGACGAGGAGGGTTGCTAGACATCACAGGGGTGTAGACAGGGGAAGGTAGGTACGTAGGGGTACGGAAGATGGAGGACGGGAAAGACAGGAACAATTCGAAATTAGTCACGTGCCTACACGATCACGAGCATTCCCGCTCTGTCACTACTTCAGATGATGCAGACTCTTGTACCCGCGCTTAAGCGCCGGGGCATTGCGCAAGTCCAATTCAGATACCCAGGAATCCTCCGCCGGACTGAATCCTTCCCATCTAATCAAGTACGAACGCGTGCTTCCCTTCGCCTTAGATTCCATGCGATGTCCTAGAATAGCCTCGACGACGTATTCCTCTGAAGGAATTAAGTAGTCGCGGGTAGAAGGTAGGGTTACTCGTTCTCCGAAGCTCTCGTCGGAGGGATGGTACTTCCGCAGATGCTCGAGGTTAATAACCGGGTGCATAGGGTAGGTGTCTGGCAACCGCAAACGGTACACAACCGGGTTTATCTTCTCGAGAACTTCGAAAGGCCCTATAGTCCGTTGCACAAGTTTACGCCCCGTGCCTTTGACGTCCACCAGTTCAAGCGTATGCGGATTGACCACTACGAAGTCGCCCTCGTCGATATCCTCGACCGGCCGGCGATTCTTGTTGTACGCCTTAGCCTGCCTTTCTTGTGCAAGGACGAGAGCATCACGCGCATGCTTGCGATGCAGCATCATGCTCTCGATGAAGGCTTCTCCCTTCAGCGAGGAGGCAAAAGGGCGAGCTACTGGATCCGGCTGAGGGACGAGAAGGCCGGCTGCCCCGCGAGGTTGATATCCCATCAAGAGAAAGTCTGGAGAGTATCCCGTAGAGGAATGTACAGAGGAGTTGTAAGCGTGGTTGATCTCCGTCATCCAAGCGGCCCAGGATGTCCGATCCGACGCCACGTACGCTCGCAGCATCTGTTCTATCATAGCATTCAAGATCTCCGTCTGCCCATCCGTCTGTGGGTGATGCGAGGAAGATAGAGCTAGTACGCTGCCAAACTGAGCGACTACTGCCCTCCAGAAGACGGTCGACCACCTCTTGTCTCGGTCACAGATGATCCTATCCGGGAATCCGTAGACGTTCACCACGCGATCCACAAACAGTTTAGCGAACCCTTCTTGAGAGAGCTCGTTGAAGGTGGGGATCATGATAGCGTACTTGGTGAGCTTATCGACGATGACGAGGACGGCTGTGAACTTCTCCTCACCAGAGGGAGGCAGACCGGTGATCAAGTCAAGCGAGACCGTAGCAAAGGGACGAGCAGGGATGTGAGCTGGCCTCAATCCTCCCATCTTCTTTCGATGGTCGCTCTTGATCTTTTGGCACACGTCGCAAGTGTGAGTGAACGCGTCAGACTCCTTCTTCATCAAGGGCCAGAAGAAAAGCTCTTTAAGACGCGCCAAGTAGCGAGTAGGTCCCGCATGCGCGCTTTCCTTGGCTGAGTCGTGCATCCACTTGAGAATGAAGCTCGTCTTATTGTGAGGCACACAAAGACGAGCGTTCCAGTCAGCGTCGATGAAGTAGAGGAGTCCGTTGGAGGCCTTCTGGAACCGGGAAGGAGTGAGCACCTTGTCAGGGTGGGGAATCTCCTCGACATAGTGTTTGCGGAAGTAGCGATCTGTCTTATAGCCCACCACGAACTCCTTGATAACTTCCTTATCAATGGCGACGAGAAGATGAGAACTTCGTTCCACCAGGTCTTCCTTAGGCGGTTTGACTCCCGCGGGATAGGTCCAATGCCCCCCATCTGGGAAAGGAAGAGCGTCAGCAGCGTCGCCGCCCTCGCGCTCAATAGCCGCGTCGGGTGGCCCGCGCTCAGGAGCCGGAGAACCAGCAGCGTCGCTGCCCTCGCGCTCGGAAGCTGCGTGAGGTAGCTCGCGCTCCGTTAGAGAATGAGGCTGGACGGGCAATGGCTCGGAAGAGATACGCTCCCGTGTTTTGCTGCGTGTTACGGGAAACGTATCATAACGCTGTACCGCGTCCTCCCACCACCAGATGGCAAAAGCGGCCTTCCTGGCCGGGGCATTCTCCCGGCGATCTTCTGCCGCCTGTGCCGTGTGCTGCTTGCCCGGGTCCTGCACTATGGGGGGGATCGAGTCGCGAATAGGCGAGTCATGCGGCGGAACCCGCGGCAATCGAGACAGTGGGTCCACATTGGAGTGGATTCGCCCTGGCCGGTGTATGATTTTCAAACCTGGGTACGCCGCGAACACCGCCCCCCACGCCGCCAATCGTCGATTCGCGTTCTCGTAAACCCGCGCCCACTGAAGGGCAGCGTGGTCTGTGACCAAGATAACCGTCTCGCCCTCGATAAATGGCTGAAATTTGACCAGAGCCTCCTTCGCTCCCAAAGCTTCCCTTTCCGTCGCGCTATAGTTCCGCTCCGCCGCCTTCAGCGTCCTGCTCCAGTACCCTATGACACGTTCGACATGCACTATGGTGTCGTCGAAGGTCGCCCCCCAACTGTCCTTACCCCCTGGCACTTCCTCCACTTCCTTGGTGAACTTCACGACCAATCGGGGAACTGGCAGCCCTGCGTCCCACGCGACTTTAAGGCGCTTGTAGACGCCGGTGCCCTCGAGGTCCTTGATTTGCATGGGTTGGACTTGCTGCAGGCTCGCGCCTAACGCGAAGTCTGAGGCGTCGGTGTACAGTCGATACGGCTTGCCGCGCTCAGGGTGACCTAGCACCGGAGCGCCCGCAAGTGCGTCCTTCGCCTGCTGAAAAGCGATATCGTGCTCAGCCCGCCACTCCCAGCGCGAACCTTTCTGCAGCAGAGTGAATAGCGGCTTTGCTATGAACGCGTAATAAGGAATGTAGGAGGCGAAGTACACAACCATGCCCAGGAATTTCTGCAAGTCCGGGATGCCTGTAGGCCGTGCTAATTCTTGTATAGCCGCGACCTTCTCCTCATGGGTCGATAGGCCTAATCGAGAGACTTTCTGACCTAGCAGCAGGATAGACGCGTAGCCGACGAAGCACTTCTTCGGCTCTAACGTGATACCAGCGCTGGCGATGGCCCCCAAGACCCGATCCAAATGTACTAGGTGCTCTTCCCAGGATTTTGAGAACACGACGATGTCGTCTATATAGACCAGCGCAAACAGCCAGAGGAACGGAGCGAGAACTCCTTGCATTATGCGTTGGAATATCGAAGGGCCGTTACGAAGGCCAAACGGCATTCGTCGGAACTGCCACAGCCCTCGATGTGATCTGAACGCCGTCTTCTCCTTGTCCTCCGGCGCCATTTCCACTTGCGTGAAACCCGCAAGAGCGTCGAATGACGATAGTACTTGAGCCCCCGACAATGCTTGGATGATCTCTGACTGGCGCGGGATCGGGAATTCGTCTGGCACCGTCTTGTCGTTCAACTTCCGGTAGTCCACCGCTAAACGAGGCTTCCCATTGCGATACACCACTACGCAAGGGAAACCCCAAGGGCTCACGGATGGCTCGATGACCTCGCGTTCGATCCAGATGTCGAATTGTTTATCGATGACTTCTCGTTTAGCCGGGGAGGCGCTGTACATTGGCACCGAAATAGGGTTGGTATCCGGTTTCAAGTTAACCTTCGCTTTGCCGTCGATGTGACCTAGACGGCCCCCCACTCCGAAAGCGGCAGCATTCTTCCGAAGTACCTCGTTCAGACGGGGCCGTATTTCGTCGGGTATGTCGTCGCCGAGATTCACCAGTGTGCTGATATCGCCGTGGGGAGAAGCTTCCTCCGCGATTGCCGTCGTCTTGGGCCCCCAATCGGTGTCCTCATCGAGCTGGCCCTCCAGATTCGCAGTCCTCGGTTCGAGTTCTTCTGCGTTCGCTAGATCTTGCGCACGCAGAGTACCTTCGATAACCCGATGCAGCGCTTCTGCAGAGGCGGCATACCGATCCCATTCCTCCTGATCGCGAGGCTTGTACGCGTAATCGTCAGGATCCAGCAGTCGTCCGACAATGTCCCCCGCCCGGATATACCAGGGCCTGGTACTGGGGTTAGCCACGGGCAGGTATGGAGCGTCGGTGTTTATCCAGGTCGTAGGAGCGGCGAGAACAGATGCGTCGTCCGTGGCTATCACCACTTTCTCGACTAACCAGTCGTCTCGCCCAGCAAAAGGGCCTGTGATCTTGACGTTATGCACCGACCCGGCCGCGATCAGGACGTCCTCCTTAGCCAGAACCGGCGGAGCCTCCGCGCGCCCATAGCGACGAGCATGAGCGCGCACGCGGCGTCCGGTTTTGTTTCTGACGAAGGCTTGAGCCAGACCCACTTTACGAATCTCGAACCCTAGGTGCACAGACTGCGCAGAAGAGGCGGGAATGATATGGCGGGAGCGACCGACGGTGATCTCGGAATGTCCGGTAGCCCAGCGCTTGACTCCAAGCTCGTAAGCCACTTGGAAGTCCTCCCCGAGCAGCAGTGGTACCCTCATTCCGCGAACCACGTATGCTTCCAGTTCAAAGCTGATGACGTTGCCTTCAGTGTCGACCGCGAACAGCGTGGTGGTGACGAAACCCAGAACTTTAGCTTCTCCGGTAAGATGGAAAAGCTTCATCTTCATGCCTTCTCGCAGTCTTGGGGAATCCGGAATCGCTTTCCAGAAGTCTTCGGACATTAGAGTTACATCCGCCCCAGAGTCGTCCCGAGCTTTAGTGATGGCAGCTTCAAGGGATCCCACTCGGCACATGAAATGAAGAGCCTTAGACCCAAGTGATCCGTAACCCACGGGAGTCTCGCGCTTCCGCCTAGCTGCGAAGATCTTCACCCCGTCCTCATTCAGCTTAGAAGGCAGTTCCCATGGTCCCTTCCCCTCACTACGGTCAGCCCTACGGGTGGACGGCATTCGAGCTAGGTCAGCTCCGTACGCCTCCCTTGCTTTACCCTTCTTATCGTGCATCATGCGTCTTCGGTAGTTACGATGATCCGTGTTGTACGTAGATGAATGAACACTTTTCGCCTCCGTAAAGTGCGCTTCCACGGTGAAAGGAGGTGCAGACGATCCAGAGGCTTCACTCGACAAAGCGGGAACGGAATTCATTTCGACAAACATGACTAGGTACTCTTGTTCATCGCGTAGTTCTACTTCCGGGTCGACCTCGAGAGTAAGAAGGTGGGCGTCGCGCAGAGTAATCCACACGCCGTAGTGGGGGCATTCGCGCGCGAAATGGTTTGGACTGGTACAGATATAGCATTCTCCGTTGGGCTTGCGGGCACTATGTTTCGAGTTGTCACGAGGGAACTGGACTCCGTCCACCTCGCCGCCCTTCGGCCAGGGACGATAAGCAGGCTTCGCAGAGCTATTGTTGCCCGCGCTGCGCTGCCCCCCGCCGCTACGACGGGCGTCGACCGCCTGGGCTTCCTTGTCCGAGTCCTCCTCCGGCTCTACTCCAGTATCGTCCGCCTCTCCTTCATCTTCCTCGACGATCATTGCTTGTTTTTGTCGACGGAAGAATCGACCGGTACTCTGGGCAGGGCGAGCCGAACGGACGGGCCGAGCCGTCGAGGTATCCGCGCGGACGATTTCATCGTCTACGTCCTCGCCCGATATCCCCGCCTTGAGGTTAAGGTGATACAGCGACATAAGGGAAGCGCAATTATGAGAAGCCTTCTGCATGAGCTTGAATAGGCTTGGACAATCCACTTCGTTAAGCAGCGCGCTCCATTCGACTGGCTGGTTACGGAGAATTCGGGAGACCACTGAAGGGCCATCCGTCTCTTCGGGCCACAAGAAGGTATGATATTTAATGCGGAGCTGAATGAAGTCCAAGGGAAAGTGCTTGGCCGCGCTGAAGGGACCGCGGCGGAAGTACATGCTCTCAAACTCCCTGGTGCGCGCGCGTCTCCACTTCTCCGTGAGGAATTGCTCGCGGATGCCGTATAGCAGATTGGTCCAATCTTGCGAGAGGTACGCGCGGTCGTCATCAGGCAGGGACACCCACCAGGATTCAGCCCGCTCCTTGAAGTTGTTGGGCGCTATATTGCCTAGGCTTCGGCTCATGCGAGAGCCTAGTTTGGCGAGCTTGGCCATCCGCGCGAGATAATCGATAGCTGTGCCGCCGTGACCATCCCAAGAAGGAACGACGGAGATGTTAAGTTTGTGGTTGATCTGCCAGTCTTCCACATACGCTGGACCCGCCGCGCCCTCAGAGGCTGGCCCTGGGTCGTCACGCGGGTCATCACCTCCACCTCCTCCCCCACCACTTCCAGGGCCGTGGCCGTGATCGCCTCCCTCCTCCCCTGGGTTGCCTCCTCCTCCCGGAGGGCGGTCCGCGCTTGCTCGAGCGCTCGACCGCAGACTCTCAGGGGGAGTGACATTGAAAGCCTTCTGATACTGATGGCTAGTCCAGGAGGACGGCGGAGGAATGGTAGTCTGCAAAGTGGTGTGAGCCGCTGCCCGCGCTATAAGCGCCGCGCTGGCGTTGAGAGCTGTCTGAGGTCGCAGAATCGATGGCCCCCCGCCTTTGACGGTAGTTCCGACCAGTCCGTCCGCGTTCGGGATCCTCCCTACTCCTGGGAGCACGCTGATCGGGTTCTGACCGGAGCGATGGGCGCTAGAGATCGACGGTGGCATAGGGATAATGCCACGAGGTTTCGATGTGAAGGAGGAGGCAGCTGCGCGAGCGGCTTTAAGCCCTGCGCTGATAGAATCGGCCTCTCTGATGGTGGGGATGGTTCCGTGTTCGCGTTCCTTATACGGGTTAAGCGGGATGGAGTTAGTAGCGCGGAGCTTGACAAGAGCATCCTTTATCTTTCCAGGAGCTACATCTTTGACGGCTAGTCCATACGGGGGCCCTAGCTAAGAGCTTGTAAAGCTCCGTCAAGGTGTCACCGACTAGGAACTCCGAGCGGACAGAGGTGACGGTGGAATCCACCGAGCTGTAGCGCTCATCCTGCATCGTGTTGGTGAGCGTATGCTGGATGTCGTTGAGGTAAGTCTTGATGTGAGGGCTGGCCAATCCCACACGTAGCCGCAGTGCTGAGTAGGCGTAGATTATCTCCGAGCGGCTCGAGTGCCGCTCCAGGAGACGCAAGAAACGGAAGTCAGGATCCAGCGTGAAACGGTGATGGGCGGCTTTGTTGAGGAATTCGCACAACCCATCGAGGATCTGCTGAATAGCGAGGGAGGTCTGTCCCAGCAGCATTAGTACCTCCGGCTGTATGCAGTAGTAGCGGACTAGCGATCCGTGGGAGGGGGTGATAGAATGAATGTAGCTCGCGGGGTTGGATAATCCGCTTATGGCCTTGATGGCTTCATCCAGCGAATTCCAGAGGAGTTCCTTGTGAGGGAACGTCCAACGGATGAGCACATCCCTCAGCGCGATAGTTTCCTCGATAGTCCTTCCCTCCACGACACCCTCTACCGCTCCAAATCTAAGCAGCGGATCATAGTCACGATCGTTGAGCGGGTCGAAGGCGTTATGGAATCGCTCCACAGAGCTATGGAGGGGTTCGTCGAACAACTCGAAGACCTTGCCGCTGTAGTTGAAGAGGCGGGGGTACTGCCCCGACGACTCCGTGGACGGATGAGCGGAACCGTCGCCCCAGCGCACGCCTTGCCGCGCTTGACTAGCAGAGGGATTAGAGACGCCGGAGGGAATCAGGTCATCCAGAGAAGGGGTCGGAGTGCGACGGTCTTCTTTAGCGCGACGAGCACTACTGGAGAGACTCGCAGCGCGGGAAGATTGAGCAGCGCTACTGGTGAGCGCAGACGATTTCGACGAGTGGTGGCTAGCTGCGGAGGTAGGAGCGAGAGGGGTGGCCAAGCGAACCGGGGAGTTAGCCGCCGGACTTATAGCGCGCGTGGAACTGGGAGCGCTATTATGTCCTTTCGACGTCTTCAACGGGCTCGTATCTTGAGCGGCAGGTTGCCCAGCGCTACGAGACGGGGAAGGGGGAGCAGACCGAACCGTAGTCGGATCGGACGGGGAGGAAGACGGCTTGGACGGTGCAGAGGTAGCCGAGCCTACAAAGCTCTTCTTCTTGATGTCGGGGACCACGCGTCCGCCTTTGCCGACGTCGAAATGAGGGGGGGACTCCTTTGTTTCCTTGCTGCCGGACGGGTTATCCGGGGCGCCGTGAGTGCGAGAGGCGTGGCGGGTAACTGGCGGAGCCTCGCGATTGCTAGCAGACTTCTTCGAAGCAGGGGGTGCGAAACTCATTGTGGGGACAATCCCGAAGTTCGCAGAA
Source organism: Mycena belliarum (assembly GCA_029282135.1). NCBI lineage: Eukaryota > Fungi > Basidiomycota > Agaricomycetes > Agaricales > Mycenaceae > Mycena > Mycena belliarum. The sequence continues at coordinate 24,026 of JARJCN010000135.1, read as the reverse complement.
GGGGTTTTTAAAGGGAGAACGGTAAGCCCTCCTATCCTACGCATCAAATGCTCAGTTCCTGTATTGGCAAGCGATCGGTTCCCGGGCCTACGGGAGACCGCTTGTAAATACCCGACTCCTTAGCCCGCAACTAGGTGGCGGACCAACTCGTTAAGGAGAGGGAGGAGACTCGGAGATGACGCAGGGTAGGGGAGGGCGCCTAGTAAGATTTCCTCCAAGAGCGCAGGTAATCCAGCGCTGGAAGGGCCGTCGAATTAGGCTATAGTAATTTGAAAGGCGCTCATGCGCATGAAACATTCGACGGCATGATAGATAGGGGAGAGCATATGTCATAGGGGTGAGAGCACGCCGCCCCACTGGTTGCTGGGTGAACGCGAGTGGCGACCCATATCCCATCGGAGGAGACGACGGGAAACTAGCGGGGTTGAGCGATAGGGTAACACGCTAGCAGTTAACTCTGCGACGCTGTCGGTTCGAGGCCCGCGCTATCAAGCAGCGGGCCAGCTAGGGACCAGTGAATTTGATTAAACCTTAGCGAATAACAGCTCGTCCGTCGACGCAAGCGTCGCGGGAGGTTGCCATGGGTCCTTAGCCAATCCAGTTCCGTCGCAGGTGCAGTCCCTCCACGCTAGCGCAAGTGCAGGGACGGGGGGGGGAGAAAAGGGATCTTTGGCCAAGGTTCGTCGTGAATGGCGAAGATCCTAAGTAGCGTAACGAGTCGTACAAGCAGAGGGTTGTTTGCCAGAGTCGAAGCGACGAGTAGAACGAGCCGGCTGCTGCATGGACTACCTTGCGGTACGAAGCTCGTCCGTAGCCCTCAAAGAACTATACAGGACGCCACGGTGATGCCACCATTGTGATGCGACCTGCATCGAGGCCGTGCGTCCGCGTTCTCGAGGGCGTGCGGGTTCGGTAGAGCGCGGCTCGTGCGTTAGCACCGCGCGATATCTTCTACTTGGAGGGGAACACTCTCTCGGCAGGGCTAGCCGTGAGAGAACGGAGGCGCTCGTCGTACGCATACGACCGCGCTCCAGTGGGTAGGGAGCGCTCGTCGATCTTGGACGACCGCGCTCCTCAGGGGTAGGGAGCGCCCGTCGGCGTTGGGCGACCGCGCTCCTCAGGGGTAAGGAGCGCTCGTCGTTGTTCTACGACCGCGCTCCTGCTTCCGTTGTAACTCTTCGGCACCCAGCTGGAGAGGGCAGAGAGGCAGTTATACGCTTGCCTAGGCATCTGGTGGGGGCCGGAAGGGACTAGTCTCGCTGAGCCTCGGTCAACTCATATAGAGATGATCATGAAGGCAGGTGCAAGAAATAGTATGGTATTGTTTGTACAATACCGTCACATGAGAGTAAGTAATTAGTAAGTAAAGAATATCTTGGATAAGATAAGATAAGATAAGATAAGATAAGTGATTACAAGGTCCTCGGGCCTGTTGTCTGAATACACCCCGTCACATAGAGAGACTAACCCACAACGAAGATCTGCTGCGTGACGAGGAGATTGCGACCGCAACCTCCATCGCTCTGGCAGCGACGGAACAGCTTATTGCGAGCATACAATATCCGGCGCGAAGCATTATGGATACTTCCCTGGCGGTGGGTGCTTGCCTCCTCTGCAGAGATCATTTTGACCTCAAATATCATTGCTCCCAGTTCCTTCTATCGGCCGCGTTGGGTGTCGTCAGTGCATCCTCCACCGCGGAGATCATTCGCGAGGCTGGACCAGAGGTAATCACATACTGTAAATGCATATTTACCAACCGACCACGTCGAAAATCAGGGATGCCACATCGACAAGATCGCAGAGAAGAATGGAATGGATCCTATGAAGATAGGTCAGCATTTTTCTCGGATATAATCTGCGGACACAAGTAAAATAGCCTAGGTCGAGTGCTCCGACCATTGGCAACACGGCACATCTTTCGCGAGGTATCCCCCAACGTATTTGCCCACAATAGAATCTCGGCGCTACTGGACACGGGAAAAAGTTCCGAGGAGGTATTGGCGGCGTCAGTATCCTGCATAGATTGCGGAACCAGTCTGATTCAAATTCTAAATGAGTAGACCTGAAGACAAGCACCAAGGAGCTCAAGGATTTGCGGCGATCGTCGGGCTCAAGTGCGTACCGAGACAAAGGAATTTTCTAGTCCTTCTGAGCATCATGTATTGCAGCACGGACGAGACCTTCAAGGCGGCGGCCTACATCGAAGACGTGGTCATCAATCCCTCGCGTGAGGAACCAGCAGACGAGCTCAATACACCATTAAACCGGGCGTTCAACACGCATGTCGATCTTTTTTCTTGGTACGAGCGACCGGAGAATCGCATCCGGTTCAGGCGATTTGGGATGGCGATGGATGCTTCCCGGAAGGTGCAACCACCCGGCGTACAATCCAAAGGTATATAAAATCCCTATGGGTCTTGCATCGATGTGATGCGAAATTGTGGACAGGATTCGACTGGGAGTCACTGCCCAAGGATGCGCTTGTCTTGGATGTGGGCGGCGGAGTCGGCTCGACATCCCTGGAGATCGCGCGCACCAACCCTCATCTCAAATTTATGGTGCAAGACAAAGAGGCGGTTATACATGAAGGAAAGGAGGTAAGTATCTGGGTCCTAGTCTCCTGTTTGATATCGCACCGACGTACGTGCCTCAAAGCACTGGGAGCGTGAACTTCCAGGTGCGCTAGAAATGGGCCTAGTTTCTTTTCAAGGTGCGGACAAGCTTGAAGTGCATCTTGTGCTGTACTTGAATGCAAGCCTCCTACGTAGTGCACGATTTCTTCAACCCGCAACCCGTCAAGCACGCTGATGTATTCATGCTTCGATACATCGTTCACGACTGGTCCGACGAGTATGCGCTTAAGTACGTCGAAACCTATCATGTTTCCTCGTTTTCAGTCAACTTGGTTATCTTAGGATCCTGAAGCACCTGCGGGACGCTGCGCAGCCTACCACAATACTTCTCGTCCTCGAAAGGATAATCCCCTTTGTGTGTGGGGAAGACACGGCGTACGAGGATATACCCGGTGCAATTTCAGCGCACACGTCTCCGCACCCATTGCTCGCTAATATGGGAGTCATGATTCCATATCTCGTGGATATGCAAGTGAGCGGAGGAATACCTATGTACTACTCTGGCTAAAACAACATTCAGATGATGGCTCTTCTTAATGGCTGCGAGCGCACGCTGCCGCACTTCTCGAAGCTGCTTGAGGAGGCGGGGTGGGGGATCCAGCAGATTTATCCGGGCGCCGGGCCGTTGGACCAACTTATTGCGAAGCCAATCTGAGTGGGATTATGACAGGCGTTTTTGGACGTATCTGGTTATCTGAATCCGGCTGGATATAGATCGTTTTCATTTTTTGACACGTTACAGCTTCTCAATGGTATTTTGTTCTGGGCTTAGTTGCGAATTTGAAGTTGAAATTGAACGTTGAACATTTGAACCAAGGACACGTGATCGTGAATGAGGACGCCCTCAACGACTCCGAGTCAGACAATGAGACATCATGCCACACTTCCAATATGATTCGCGGACGTCGGGGGAGAAGGCGCATTAAGGGTTGGAAGGCTGGAAAGAAATTCTTTATCTTGGGCAATTCACCGCTCTAAGATCACAAGGACCCCGAAAAAAGACATCTACCGCGTTGTGCAAAATGCCAACCTACTGTAACAAAGTTGATACCAGTGATACCGTTTTCCAAGATGTTGCTCATTCTTGGTATCTTGAGGAATGTCTGCCACTTGGCTTTTGAAATTGCACAGATCGGGGATGAATCGATGACGGTTCGGCTGCGAGTTAGCCTTTTGCCACCAGCTTTTTGGAAGTTTGTGTGGACTTATCACTGTTGTATTTCTACTCCACCACGATTCCCGGAATCTATTCACTCCACCCGTCTAAAAGCGACTCCTAAGACACGATGTCGGTCAATCTTCCAACAGACATCGTCCGCGCGTCTGCGGTCTACGATCGCTACCTCCTGCAATTCGTTGCAGGTCTCTGCCAGGCTGTGCAGGCAGCCGAGCACGTCTGTGGCCACGTACACCTGGTCTGCGGATATGGTCGCCGTCAGGGCCGTCGAATCCTGCGGCAGTCGCATTGCTCGCAGGCGCGGAAAGGCCGCAAAGCCATCAAGCGGCCACTCGCCGCCGAACGGCATCAGCCCGCGCCAGCCCTCGAGCGTCGCACCGCACAGCGCGCCGACGCGGCCGACGAACTCGGGCATGAACTCGCGCTCGGCGTCGCGCCACTCGAAGAGCTCGAAATCGAGCTGCCGGAGGGCGGACAGGCGCCCCGCCACCTCGAGCGCGTCGAGCATCTGCCGGACGTCCGCAATCACGGCTTGGGGGTCACGCTCGGCGGTGCCAACGGCGAGGTCCCGCAGGGTTACGAGGCAGCGCATCCGCGCGCGTGCCATCATCGCGACGTTCCGGCAGTCACCCCGGAAGACACGCAGGTTGGGCAGGAAGTCCGGGGTCAGGTCGGCGGGGGTGTCAAGGACAAGCGCGGCGGGGTTCGAGGTGGGGGTGCGGCGGTTCCAGCCGAGGTGCAGCTCTTCTAGCGTCGTGTGGTGCGCAGATAGAAAGGCGGCGAAGCCAGGCGGACACGAAGGTCCCACATCCGACGCGCTGGCGAGGGCAAGGGAGCGCAAGTGAGGGAAGTGTAAATTAAAGAGCTCGTGCATGGGCGAAGCTGAGTACAGGCGGTGGGCGACCAGCGAAAGGGAAGTGAGCGACGGTGGGGCGGCGGCGAGGAGATTGAGGTAGCAAGACGCAAGGAGGCCTGCAGACAGAAGTTAACATCTCAGAACCGGTACGCGAACGGCGACCTACCGTTGTCGACACCTAGATTACATTCAATGCGTTTGGGATTGGCCAACTGTACGAGATGCTCGGGCTTGACTGCCAGCATGAAGCGCCGAGCATCCGGCGAAGGAAATCGCAGTTCTTCAAGCTGCAAGCCGTGTAGTATCTGTATGAATTGTCCAATAGTCGCCGCTCCTGCATGACGAGAAATATCGCCTATAATTGTAACACGCTTCAGCTGCGTCATATTGCGCAGTGAAGGGATTTGCACAAGGCCAGGGTTGCGGTAATACGTTTCCGACGTCGAATGAGAATCGAGAGTCAGTTCGCGCACGCTTCGCGCCAGTTCTGCGTCGCGGGCTAGCAGAGCAAAAGTATCTGTCACGGAAAGATTGGGATGGAGGTCCTTTTGCGACAAGAGAATCAGGTGACGATATAATGTAGGCCGAGCGATGGAGAGCAATCGAGAGCAAGTCAAGCAGAGTACTCCCAAGTCGTGCAGGCTGATACGGAAGCCCAAGATATGAAGCCATATTTCCACTGGGAGAGACAGCCAGTCGGGCTGCTGAGACATGTTGAAATATTTTCAAACGCAGTGCTTTTAAGACTCGAGCGGGTCCGTTTAGAGCCCGGGTGACTCGTCGTCAAATGAAGGCGATGATAAGTACTGGCGCGGGCGGCCTGACTCGGTCCCGGCCCGGTCATATCATTATGCATGTTTATCTGTGTTAATCTTTGCGGTTCTCAATTCTCCGACTCACTCTTCCCCCTGCTTGCCCCTTTCCTCCAACTTTCCTCCTTGTTTCTCTTCAAGGTTCTCGTCTTGTTCTCGTCTCCTTCTTGCACAACAATGGATGTGAAGCTCAGAACTATCGTCATCCGTGCTATTGCGCGCCCCGGTTTCGTCTTCCGCTTTGATACGCTCAACTTGTATTGGGCGACCATCGCGACTTCCACCAGGCTATGGGTGCGGGACGCCCTGGAGCACGTCGGAGATGGTCGCATCGCTCCTTGCATCTTTTCCTTGCTTGTGACTCGCTGGGCAGGAGAGCCGGTCAAACTACTCAAGGTGAGCAAGCTTTCCGACTTGATTTAACCCGAGAGACTCAAAAGGATCTGCGTAGAGGGTCTGTCAAGTCCTGGTCAGCAATCTCGTGTTCAGCGCAATCTTGATGAGCGCCGGGGCCTATCGGGGTCGAATTCGCAACAGCGAGGATGTCAAAAATGTGGCAGACAATTTCGAGGCATATGTGGCCGCCTACGCAAGACAATTCGGTACAAGGCGCCTCAAGTCCTGGGTCTTTCGCGCGTTTGGGCCCCTTGTGGATACAATCCGCCCGGAATGTTGCGCAGTCTTGTCGCCCGTTCTTATCCGTTCCCCTCATCCACAACCGGAAATCGACGATATCGAAGCGGCATTGACAAGACTTGTGCGCTCCATGCCCAATAATCCTCGGCACGTCAAGACGCAGAACATCGCAGGGAACGGGACGATGGCTCGTAAAGCACCCGTCTTTCCCGACACACCGTCTAGATCAGTAAAGAGGAAAAACACCAAAGACAACGAGCCATCATCATCCTCCAAGAAGGCGAAGCTCGACGCAGGCCCCAGTATCTCGCTAGTTGCATCCTTCAATGCTCTGAGGGTAGACGTTCCCACTGTCTTGAAAGAACGCACAAACGGGCAAGGTAGCCGATATATCCCTCTTGTACATCCCCATCTCACCCACCGCGACTTTCAGGCAGTGTCAAGGGCAGAAGCACGAAACGGTCGACTCCCAAGCGGAAACCCCAAGTGTGTACGCTGTTCGTTGTCACGTCCACGCTGACCTCTATACACATCAGCCTTCCGATGCGTCCTCGGCCCTGTTTGTAACAATGCCGGACTTGCCCCACCCTACTCCTGCTTCATCTTATCTTCCGCCTCCATCAGTTATCCTCCAGGGGATGCAGTGTCCCGTCAACGTTGCCCACTACCCACAGGTCCTCCCTACCCCTGCCCTACCGCAACAGTCCACATCCTCAACGCCTCCTGCTTCCTGGTCTAGCCTATCTCAAGCCCACCCCGCCGTCTTCACCTTCTCCTCCTCGTCCCATATGCCCTGGTGGACCTCCTCAGGGATCTTTGCCTCAGCCATGGACGATATCGGCTTCCCTTGACAATTTGCTCGACTCCCATACTAGTAGACATTCTTCGACTCTATTCCATAGCTGTGCCTTTGCGGTATCTGTGTATCTACGCGGTTACGGTTTACATATATTATTTGCCTCTTGTCTTCTACTATTTGCATTGCCAACATCACGGATGGCTCAGAGCAATATAAGCGGTCCCACTGGGACCCGGACGAGCTACACACTCGACCTGGATAATACGATGGCCTTTCCGGACTATGGCCACATCCCAGTGCATCCACCGGCTCCGGACGAACGCTGGGTGATCGTCGCGGAGGTGGTGAGCTCAAGCCGCCGTGCCCCCAGTCACACATGCCCGAGCTCAGGACCAACCAGATCTCCGACCCCACACCGCGCCCCGGCACCACCGGTGTTGGTTTCACGGTAAAGGACAAGTACGGCGACCCCTTTCTCGTCACCTTCTTCACCCCAACCGCTGCACGCGATGTGCTTCCATACAAGGTCGGCCGGATGATATGCCTTGAAAACGCCTGCATGTCGGATTTCTACCAGAAGCTGGGGTGCTTTGTGCGCGACAAGTCTAGAGCATATGTGTGTCGCATCTCCAACTTGGAATTCTTTCTGAATACCTGACTCGCATCTCATCTATCTCTGCGCAGATGCTCCCATGCTCGCTCGCTGAGCTGCGGCACTTGTCTGCGGGCCTACGTGCGCAGAGCGACGCCGGTGACCTGGGACAGTCCTGCGTTGTGTGCCAGGCTCGCGCGCACTTGCGCTCTTGTCGTTGCAGGACGCGCTACTGCACGACGGTGGGCCGCATCACAACTTATCCGCAATTCAATTGTGCCTCATCCTCACGCAGGACTGCCAACGCCGGGACTGGAACAACACCCACCGAAAAGACTGCCGGGCGCTCGAGGCGCTGATCATCTGGAATCGCACAGAGTGGTGGTAATGACGACTTCGAGCCATTCAGAAGCATCAGAATGATTCAAGTGCTGAAACTGGGGGCATCCATCTGTATACTATCTTCGGAACACAATATCTCTTTACAGTCCTCCGTGGGACCTTTGGCTTGGACCGGGCAACTCTGCCAAAAGGGCGGGCTCCAGCTTCTGCGACTTTTCGGCATTGGGCAAAGAATCTGCGACTCGGAGCCGAAATCCTCGACTTGAAGAAGCAGGTGTTCGGCGTATTCTCCTGCATCGTTGCAATCTCGCCCAGAGGCTTTTATAAGGGTCTGCCAGAAAGCGGGGGTGGTCGTACACCTCGCGAAAGGCGGACAGGGAATCGTGAGAGGCACTCGGTCGTGGAGGTCCCTCGCATCCGTCCCGTAGATCATCCCCCACATGCCTCGGTGGTGGGCAATCGGCCTAGCGAATGACTCCAGCGGTGGAGGTACTCCTGTTCGCTCGCCACAATGTACTCGTCTCCCCTTGTCCTCTTTGTTGGCGGGCCGACGCCATTCCCGCTCCTTCTCGGGGGGCTGAAACTCCTCGGCCGCACCCTTGAATCGCGGTGCAGCCATGGCTTGTACAGCGGCGCTTGCGCAGCGTGTCGCGATCTTGCAGCCACGGCGCTCATGCCGACGGGGTGTGATGCAGGCGGGTGGGTCGGCGGATACAGCGAGAGCAGCAGCGGTGGCGGTGAGCGGGCCTCCCAGGCACTGTCGGGCCTGCCGGTGTAATTCGTCGGCCAGTGCTTGACGGGAGGACGAACGCTCGTGCTTGCAATGTGCTCCCTTTCAAACAGGGGCAAGGGCGGGCATTGTACCGACACTCGCGGCCTTCCCATCCAGTCCTCGGATAATCCCTCGGGCTCGGGCTGGTGCTCTCGCTCGTCGTCTTACAAGTAACGCCGCCGATGTCACCGATGCGACTTTGGTGGGGCAACGGAATACACGCGCTCTCGTTCACGCTACCTTTCACGTTCGTGTTCGCGCTCCCCCTCTCCCGCTCCTGTCCCTCTCCCATTCACGCTCCCGATCTTTCTCGATGGCAGCGAAGCGTAGAACTAGGACCATCTGGGTCGACACATCCTCCTGATATCTCGCCTTGACAATGGGTTGTGCTGGGACGAACAGATCGATGTCCTGTTCGAAGTGGCGCTCCAGATACCCGTTCTGTTTACTTTGCGATTTTCTTCTGACCAGTCTAGAAAGAAGGAATCGGATCTGGGGCTCTAACAAATACATCATATCATCCGCCCTAAGCATCTCCTCTCAGGAGCTGCTTGATGATTTCATGGTCTTCTACCCATCCCGGGACCATAGGAATCTGCTCTCCTCCTCGTTGTCGCCTCAAATAGTCCTCCATCTGCACCACGCTCTGAGGCCTCTTGTCGTTTCTCGAATCATTGGCTACGTGCACCAGCGCCGGGGAGAGGACGTAGATGCCCTTCGCACTGGTATCAGGTTGAGCGTTACCGAACTGCAAGGTGGAGGAGGACTCGCTCAGGCTGCCGTGCTCTGTGCGCAACGCGCGCCAGCTGCCTGAAAAACTCCCCGGCCCATCGCTCGAGGTCTTCTTCGCCGCTCTGAATCGTCTCGGAATCGTGGAGGGCCGCAATCATGTGGTAGATGATCTTCGCCTTCTCGAGCTTCGAAGAGGTCCAGCTGAATCGACCGGCGATGGCAACGCGTATCGACTCGGAGATGAGCACCTCTCTGATGCCCTTCCGACCCAATCAGCACCCGAAACCGTTTGCGGTGACGCGAATGGATTCAACTCACAGACGACGAGCCGACCACACCCCCGTCCTCTGCGAACATTGTCGTCAAAATGTCCGCTAGGGCCCCCATCATATACATCTTGCCGAGCGTCTCCGAGATCTCCAGCGGCGCGGCGAGCATCTCGCACCTGGCCAGGCCCAGCTCGGCCATCGAGGCAGGGAATTCGGGGAGGATGGTTGTCGGCGCCCTCAAGAACAGTTCGACATCCAGCCGCGCTTTGTGGAGGAATACCTGTGCGCGATCTTTCTCTGTCGCCATTTTCGACTAATTTGCTTAGGCGTTTTGTGGGAAACGAATGGGCAGGTGAGATCTGCTGAGGCGACGAACGGGGGTTAGAAAGCTCGATTAGTCACGTGAACGTGTTTTTCGAAACTATCTTCTATTCTGTTCAAGCCTCGCTATGTTTCAGTCTACTGAATGGGTTATTACAGGGCGAAGAAGGTCGTTGTGTCGTGCTACTCAGGTTACAGACGTAGGCACAGGTGGAGCTTGGACGGTGCGACGTTTGATGCAACTCGGATCAGTTAATTGTTCAACCTTCTCAGACCTCGCACGCTTTGACATCCAGAAGCCACTTGCTTTGTACTCTCATTGTGTTATAAATGCAAAAGTACGAAGTGTTCCGTTGACAACACTACACCCCATGTCAATTATCAAAGCGGCTCTCTATAAAGACGCTCGTGTGTCAACCGGGAGGCAGTGAACCCCGGCGGCGCTGTGGCGTAGACAATACGCGATCTTTATTCCACCTCTTCGACCCAGGCCTCCCTCCTTTCTTCGCGCTGGTTGAAGATGCCCTTGTCGCTCGTCCCGAAGCCTGCGGCCTTTGTAGTCATTCGCATTGACCCAGTCGCCACGGTGGCGACTCTCAACGACCCGCTTGCCACTGCTGCCGCAAAAAAACTGCCCTCGAAGCAATACGTGGCCTACGTGAGCAAGGTCAGCGTGGTTTCAGTGTGGCCCCATCTCATGCTCACGTATATGTACCTCCAGGCTATCAACGCCTTCGACTGGAAAGTGCCACACCACACATACGCAATCCACCTCGCGAGCCCCGCGGTCCCAGAGCCTTGTGAAGCAGACGGCATCGGCGCCGACATGTATACGCCCGTACTTCCTGCGGCCACACATCCCCTAGGGCGTGCACCACTTAGGACGACGAAGCCGCTTCCATGGCCCTGCTACCAGCCCTCGTTCATGCGCAGCGTCGTACGCGTCCCTGTGAGACTGGAGGATGACGCTTCCGCAGTCTTGCTGGATCCGGCCGAGGCCGTCCGCCACCGTCGCATCCTCGCTGGCGAAGATGGACGGCGGGATGTCTCGTTGGGGGCCTCCACACGTGTGGCGAATTCGGAGGGTCCAGGCTATGCACATTTAAGCGACCTCGACGAGTACACAGGCGATTTTACCTGTCCGATTGACGCCGACTGCTTCGACTCTGATGAAGACCGATTCTACGAAGCAACTGTGAAAGCAAGCCGCCCTCCGGACACTTGCATTGTGGTGGACGTATCGTACGACCTCTCTCAAGTCGACGAGGTTCCGGATCCGCTTAATTTTTTTGAAGAGAAGCGGCGGCTGAGAGAGTATGTTGCCTGCCGCTTTCTGTACAAGAGTCCGAACTAACGAGACTTTGCGCGTTAGATTGGAAAAGGAGTCGAGAGCACGCAAGACAAGACAAACCACAATCTCAAAGCCAGACCTGACCGCAGAGGAAGTTCAACATGGCGCATCGGAGGCGATCGACCTCCTGGATTATTTCAAGGCGGTTTGGATTTACCCTGGATTCCCGAAGCGGCTTCAGAGGATGCATATTGCTGCTGTGGTGCTTCGAGAGGTTGCTACGCGGGCCGGCCGACTCTCAGCATATCTAGGGCGCATTAAAGGCGAGGGTTTAGCTTTCCTGCAAGGTTGGAAGATGACTGTGAGGTTTGTGTGAGGGGTTCACCGTATGTATCAGTGTAAATGTAGGCAGAGCCTTTCCAACACTAATTACAAGTGAGTTTATTCGCCGGATTCTTGAATAATCGTAGCGTACCGTTGCAAGTCGAGAGCACGAGAAACTGTATCCTCTCCTATCGGGTGTGCGTAATGTCCTATGAGTCCGCAGGAAGGTACATGAATTACTTGAATGGATTATGGGACTGGAAAGATGACCTACACCATCACAAAGAGCGGCGAGGAGCCTTGAGTGCTCTGGCAATGACCACAGACAAGGGACTTTATCACAACACCAGGAAGATCTGTCCACATAGCTCATACTGCCGACCAGCTTGCATTCCAAATATCACAAACCAGTGTGAGATTGGGCCGAGACTGTCAGGGTATGACTACGTGAACAACTCTTCCTGCTGTTGCGATAAAATGCCTTGTCTGAGGTCAATGCAAAGAAGAGCATATTCTGCAAACTAGGTTAGATAAAAGACTAAAGCGGGCAGGATCAACTTTGAATAAACTAATCAGCGCAAGACGTTCTCAAGACCAAGGAATTGAAGGACAGCGCGTGGGCTAGTTTTTTGATGGTAAGGAGAGAGTCATACGAGGGCGGAAGATCCTATCTGTCTTGAAGCCTTGGGAGGACGTTCATTCAAGTTCCGGCCGGTGTTCGACGGGAATCTAGGCCGGAACGCTTGATTTTGAGATAAAGCCGCGAAAGTCAAAGAGAACCTACAGCAATGAGACAGTCCCGTTTTGAACACGACACGTATAAGAACCTTGACCGGCGCTTGGAGCTCCCCGATGTCATTACAGTAGTAACAGTAGCTGGCAGCTTGCTTTGGCGAACAACCATTGATTCATCACTATACGTTTCCGTGGCAGATGGGCGTAAGACTACCAGAGAATGGGGAAGATATCGGACAAAGTGGAGGAGGGAGGGCAGGAGTGACCTGCTGCGGGGCTGCGTGGTGCGAGTTTAAAAGCAGGAAGTTGTTTGTCGCTGTATCCTTAAAGTTAAAAGCACTGTCTGAGTCGCAATTGATTCCCAACCAACCATGTGACTCACGGTTGCACTTGTCCTTTCGCCATCACCGCCAGGTTCTAAAAATTCTGCTGCCCATGGAGGAGTCGTCCTCGGGCTGCTGTGAAGGACCATGGACCCCCGGTATGAGAGATGGCTTGACAGATCTTGGATATAATTATGGGCGCCCCTTTGGAGGTCCGACAGTTGATTCAGAAGATATCTGAATCCAGTGGATCTTCTTCACCCCTGGCGCCACTAGAAGCCCCGGAATGAATACAGAGAACAGCTGGGGCCGCAGCCAGGGCGCAGTCATCTTCTGATTCTTCAATTCATTCGCTCTCTGAGTCTTTGTGGCTTAAGTAGTGTTAGTTTTTCGTGACATTGAAGGTCCTAAGGAGGTAGTACATTTTCCTTCGAAAACTCAGAGTCATACGCTCTTGTCGCCGGCCCACCTTGAGGCTCAACCTTCAACTTGAAGTCGAAGCTTTTTGTAATCTACGAATACTTTCAAGCTTCGAACCCTAACCCCACTGTAACCTTTTTGCTTCTTTCCGATGACGTCGCCCAGCGACGAGGAGCTACAGCGCGCCCTTACCGAGCTTAAAGCTGCGCATCCCGCGCTCGGTATCCCGAAGTTACATTCCCGGCTGCGCACCGACTTTCCTGAGTGGACGGTCAGCGAAAAACGCGTCCGCAAGCTCCTCGCCCCAAAAGACGCGAAAGACGCGGCCCCGCACCCAACCTCCCAGCTTGTCGAGGGCCTTAACGTCGCACAGTGGACCCCGCGTGTTGCTGTGCGAGTCTTCGACAAAAAGAAGGGCAAGGGTCTCATTGCGACGCACAAAATCGCTGCGGGCGAGACGATCTGGCTCGAGGATCCCTTCATCATCGCGCCCGAGTGGTGCGTGCGCCCCCGGAGGACTATGCCTAGGTGAATTCACCACCAGGCAGGGAGATATATGACAAGCAGCGCGCGGGGGCCGCGTGCGCACTCTGCACCACACTTTTCGCGGGCCCGGCGAACGTGCGCGCGCGCTGCGCATACTGTCCTGCGGCGTTCTGTAATGCCCTGTGTCGCAAACGTGCAGAGAAGACTCACGCGGTGCTCTGCCCCGCACAGAACCCCGCGTCGATGGAACTGATGCGTTGGGTGCGCACACACGAATGGATGGCGAGTTCGCGTCACAATACCTGCAGTTTGTTCGACTGACAGTCCTCAGGCATTAGCTGCACTCGTGCAGTGCACGGCCCGTATTCTGCTCGCGAACACCGCGAGCGGAACGTTGAATGCAGACTGGGCCGTGGTGCGCGGGTTCGCAACGCTTGGGATGGAAGATAGGGCGCGGTACAGTTTTCGCTCTGAGCCGGATCGCGCGACGTGGAAGAATGCGTTCGAGCTCTATCGTCGTGCGTTCCACCGCCCGCAGCGCGAGGCGCTGCCAAAGAACCTCACCGACGAAGAACGGAAGGTCGCTGTGCTCCTACACCGACCGCTTCCCGTCGAAATCGAGGCGGCGCTATTCGACTACGACACGGGATTTCTACGGGGTCTCGGCCGGATGAGCCTCAGTACGCGTTCTCCCCTAGAGTTACGACCGATGTTTATGTCTTCCCAGACTTAGAGGCGCATGGCGGCCTCTACACGCTGCACGCGCACCTCAACCACGCGTGTGCGCCGAACGTTTCTGTAAGGCACCTGGACCAGCGCCGTGCGCTCTCGCGCATCACCGTCCGGGCGCTCGTAGACATCGCGCCAGGGCAGGAGCTCTTCATCACGTACGTCGACCCCGCCACGGGGTACGGCGCGCGTCGTAACGCACTCGCCGCGTGGGGCTTCGAGTGCGCGTGCAAGCGTTGTGCCGAGGAGGTGGTCGGCTGGAAGCCAGAGGAGGCGCCTGAGGGCTTGGGCGATCTGGAGAGCGAGCTCAAGGCAGGGCTGGGGGTGATGTAAGCAAACAAAACGCTGTAAAGGTGTATTGAGAGGTGCGAGTCATCTTTTGTTTCGGGGACTGGGCTAATTGGTTCTCGGCGTATGCAGGTGGTGCCTGCCTCATCGTATAATATAGACGCAATGACTGTTGTGTACACTCCTTCGCGTTATGGTACGCCGTCCAATCTATCTGCTAGCAAAGGAAGCAAATACTCCCCCAGCCCCAATCATTGATGGTTTTCTATCAGCAGGTCGATCTACGTATAACCCACCAGAGCCTACCTAGGTCTTGCAATTGCGCATCTTGACTTCCTCGCTCTGTATTGTTTCATTCTACCTGCTTCTCCACACTTCACATCTTGCAGATAGCTCTATTCCCCTTTCCGACTCCAAGTCAGTGAGATCTACAATTTATGGTAAATCAAAACGTAGGAGCGGAAAATACAGCTCGTCGTGACGAAGATAATTACGAACAAATACACGGTCGGTTTTCGTAGGTGTACACTCGGGATGGAACCAAGAAAAAGAAAGACAAAAACAGACAAGCACGCTCAATCAATCGGTCCTCTGTCGCTTCCCCTCGACGCCCTCCATGTCGCCGCCATCGGGGCTGCCGCGCTTCTCGCCGCCCGATCCCCCGCTCTTGCTGCCCCGCAGCTGGTCGAGCTCGTGCTCGGCGCGCTGGCGGGCGAGGCGCTCCTCCTCCCACATTCTGCGGATCTCGTCGAGCTGCACTTGGAGGTCACCCATCGCCTGGTCCATGAGGAGCTTCTCGAGCGTCCACTTCTCAATGTTGCGCGCCTCGTTCTCCTTGAGATGGTGGATGTACTGCACGGCGCGAGAGAGGATCGCGCCCTTCGCCTTCTCGCCCGACCCGTTGGGGACAATGCGCCCGAGCTCGTTGATCCCCTCGTTGATGTTGCCGCGGCGGCGGCGCTCGACTTCTTTCTGCGGGAGGATGAGTGACAATATACGCGGGATGAGAACGAGGCACATACATGGTTGTCCTTGCGCTGCCGACTCCATTCGTCGCTGCCCATCGCTGCGCCGCCACGGCCGCGCCCCTTGCCACCGCCGGTGGACTTCCGCGTGGGGTTCTCCGACGCATCGCCCTTGTCAACGTACTCGCCATCGTCGCCGTCCTCTTCTTCATGCCCCTGCGACTGCGGCGCGCCGGGCGGCGGCGGGTTGGGCATGCCGCCCGTCCCAAGCATATTGACGTTTTGCGGCGGAAGGTGGCCCAGACCTGGGGGCCCGTGGGGGTGCGATGAAGGGCCAGGGTCGCTCACGCGGAAGCCTCCGGGCCCCGTCCCGCCCGTGCTGAACTGCGAGAGGTTCGAGAGTGTCTTGGCAGCATCCTCCTTGAGCGTGCCGTCCGCGAGTTGCTGTAGGGGGAGAGTAAGCAAAAGACAAAAAATACGCAGCGGCCGATGTCATGTGAGGCGGCGTGCAGGACGCGGAGGCGTGATGAGCGCTGCACGATCACGTGTAGTCGATGGAGGGCGCGCAAATCGGGGGTCGGAGAGCGGGAGGGAAGATGGGGGATACAGGGGCAGTGTAGGGGAAGTCGGTGAAGGGCGGGGGAAGTGGAAGGGGGGAGAATGGGAAACCAGACACATACTTGAGTAAATACATTCGGCAGATGCCTCAAGAGGTTCATGAGTTGAGTCGAGTCAAGTCCGGGGATGGCTTGGAGTCCGTTGGCCTGTATCTGGGCGATGTCCAGGTTGGAGAGGTTCAGAGGCGCAGGACCCAAGGCCGCAGGACCGGTAGATAAGGTCGAATCGCTCGGTCCTCCTGTAGCCATTTCAAGATAAATGTAGAGGGTAGTTGGGGCAGTGTAATGGCGGAATCTCGTGCTGGAGGTTTGCTGGATGGCTCGCAAGCAGCTACCAGTACGCTTGGAAGCTGTTGAACGTTTGATCCTACGATTGTGGCCATGGTAAGCAAAAAACCACCACGACAGCGATGGATAGGGTATTTGCCTTGTTATGGTGAGGCGATGGAGCGTTTGCGGACGGCTGGGGTGGTGGGGCGCAGCGGAGGAGGAAAAGGAAGAGTGCTAATTGACCCTTGGAGGAGCGCGTAGGTGGGTCACGTTCGAGGGGGGTGACTTGAATCCGCGTGCCCTTTTGCTCTGACCTGACAAACAGTTGCAACCACGCACGGACCCTCTGAAGATCAGAACCCTAACCCTATACTCGCCTCGACCATGATCGAACGCTCCGACAGAGTACGAGGGTTGCGAAATACTGGCGCATATCAGGATTCTGTGCAATCGGAGTGGCACGAAGATTCGCTGGGCTACAAACGACAATCTACGACACAATCGCGGTGCATGCTCTCCACCATCTCGGACTTCTACTGCGACTCTGTCCTCTGGTTTTTCGAAAACATGCCTGGAAACGATGGCCCGATCAAGGGGTGCTGCGCTGAAGATCGTGATAGGTTCCCTTCTATCCCTCGACCCTGATCACAAAGCATACAGTTGATGAGTGCGAACAACATAAACAGACTTTTATCCATGTCCAGAGTTCCGCTTCCTCAGTAGATCCAGCCCCTTCAAGTTCATCTCTGGTCGTGCATGCGGACTCTATCGTTTGATTTTGCTCATGGAGTCGGGTGTTACGCTTTGGCAATGTGAGTTAATTGACGTCCTGTTTTGCTCTGGTCATGGCACTGAACCTTTGTCAATCTAGGTCCGGACACGTCTGTTGGTGGCGCGTATGTGAATTCCTAATCTTATCTCATGGGCTAAGCATTTGCATATCCTCAGCGACAATTCGGCCTGTTCGGTTTGTATAATTGGCCAAAGTGAATTACTTGCGATCCAGCCGCGTTGGCACCCGGTCCCTTCTTTGCTTGTCTTCGTAAAAGCTTAGTGTCAAACTCTCTGGGTCGCTGAATGAGATGGAACCGTCTTCCGTTAAACAGATATCTGTTATCCTGGTCCTCGATGCTCTTCGGAATGGAGGAAAAATCTTGGACAGGCAGCCAGTAACTTGTGCCAGAGGGCGAGTCCTTGACGATCTCTAGGAACAAACCATTCCAGGTTTTTCTTTTGGTTTCGTCCGCCAAGTCCACATCCGGGGGAGATTTATTTAGATCTCAGAAAATCTGAGCGCGACTCGTCAGCCCCCAAGGGGTGCCCTGGAATGCACAAACCTGCCGGGCCGCATGCTCGGTGCTACATACAACAAGCAATGTACGATCCCTTACTGCCTGTTTACCATCAGCGCTATCTCTTGGCTAAATCTGCCTTTGCGGAGTTGAACAAAATCCAACCGTGACCCAACAGGCTCGAACTTAGACTCAGAGAAGAAGAAATAATGCTGAATCGCGTATCTTGGCGGTACAAGAAATGTCTGTGGCGTTCGACTTCGCAATCTTGAGAATGATCACCTACACCTTGGAAGCAAGCAAAAACTATCATTTAACGGACGCAAGGGGTGCAACGTCCAAGGAGATCGAAATTGAACGAAAACGAACATACAACGGACAAAACTCAAGTGACGATATCTATCCCCAACGATACTAATGAATCCGGAACGCAAAAAGCGGTTCAATACGCCCGTACAGACCGCGGGTGGTGCATTGAGGTCTTCGAGGTGCAGAAAATTCCGAACCGCTTTGTGAGTGGCGGGGACTTGTAGACGTAAGTAATGGACGCCGCGGCGGGAGCGGGAACCTGGTTCTCTTGTTCATGAACTCGCCGTGCGCGTTTCCGAGGTGGCGAAGCTGGAACCAGGAATGGCTCACGTCGGGACCGTTTTCTGTGGCGCGCTGGAAGAACGACGGTGGGCGGGAAGGCGTCCGGGGCTACATTAGGGGAAACCATCAGCGGGCGGGGATTAGCAGTTGAGATAAGGGGACTGACGGAGCATGTCGTTGTTACCTGCGGGAGGTGGTGATGCCGGGGGATGTGGCGTGCAAGTCGTGATCCCCATGGCGAGCGCCTGCCTTATTCTTTCGGGCAACTGTCGGATGCGCTTGGGAGCTACTTGGGCTGCCACTCCTGCATCGCGGCCGACAAAATTGCTTGACAGGCGGATGAGCAGCGAACTTGATCTGGCTGTAGAAAAAGTGTTGACGTATGAGTATCGCTTGGGAGACTCAGAAAAATAAAGACGGAGGTGCTTTACCTTGAAGAGCGACCTCAACATCGCCGCGCCTAGCGTGCAGCATGCGCAAGATATCGAAATAGATATCCTTATACAGGCACTTCGACTGTCGGCACGAAGTAAACAGATACAATGATATTCCGGAAGCTTCCAGGCTGTCACGGGCAGTCTTTTCGGAAGGTATGTCCGTCAGGCGCGAAGTCAAGGAAATGGGGTGCAGTTACCTCGATTAAACGGATAATCTGGTGGATGGAAGTGATGTATCAGCACGAAATCCCGCAGCGAGGTTTTTTTTTTGGAAACCGACCTTACGACTGTGTCTCCGAAAGTCTGCGGCGGGCAATTCGGCGCACGAGAGCAGGTCGGTAGCGGCGCGGAGGAAGGTAGAATTCAATTGAGATTGGAGGGCAATACACAACCGGACGGCGTCACTTCGCAGGTTCAGTGAGGGGCGAGAATCGACAGTCGCAGACGAGGAAGTCATTCGCGGCAAGGGACGGATGTGGTGGTGAAGAGCCGGAGGCACAGCTTTGAATGTGTTGTGGCCGACTTTGTTTTAGGTCAAAGGGTTTGTTTTTGGTTTGTTTGAGCAGTGACGGCATGGAAGAATCTGTTTCCATTCATGCCGCCCCGGAACGGACGAGCGGATAAGGCTGCTCTTTCTGCGAGATTCATCTTTTCATATGCTTAACACATATAGTATGATTGTACACAGATATTCAAGTAGTACTGTAGCTCAGGACAGAAAAATGTGGGGAAGGCACTGTGCTACTAGTAGAATTAGTAAGACGTTCCTGGGACCTCCTAGAAATCTGAAGGAGGTGCGTAGTACATGCCTTCGGTAGTTAGCTGCGCCCCCGACATGCCCATCCTCAGGGAAATATCATTGGCGGTAGCGATCATCCTTGATTCCTGGCAACGCATGTCCAGCCGTACTTTGGAATCAAAAACGGCGGGAGATATCACACCTTTTGAAGTTAGGACACTGGGGCCTCTCCACAGGGGTACTTGACTATAAAAAAAATGTGTGGCAAACTTGCACTTCCATTCAGATTTCCGCTGAACCGGACGAGGCCCTCGCCGATACCCAAGATGAAGATGAGTAATTTCTCGTTCACATTATTCAAGATTTTGGGCCTCAAGGCCTCAACCTTGAATTGACACGCGACCGGTAGTTAGGGCTGGATAGTCGACAGAGGTATGATTTCACACCCATAGAACAAACGACACTGAAAGGACCGGCGGAAGTGCTCTTGAATGGATTTACAGATAAGATACGCGACTCACGGTGTTTGTGCGCTGAAGGAGCGATGGAAGCACACCAACAACACAAAACCAAGGCAGCTCTTGAACTTGACACGGAATCCGCGAGAGAGATCGCAGCCACCCACCGGACCTGGTCAAATTTCTTGGGCACAGCATACGGTTGCAGCTGATCGCCGACCCGTCCAGCTTATAGAACGAGAAGCCTCATCGTAGGCCTCAGATGCAGGAATGAACCCAAGTGCCTGAAATTCCCTGGGTTCAAACCGGAACAATGAAAAGTCCCGGGATTTATGGAGGACTGAGCAAGTAGAATTCGGATCCGGATTGAATCACACGCATCGGAGTAAGCCACGACTCGGAGCGGGGGTGTTCCAAGACGAAATGGCGCTGTATCATAGATTCACGACTCGTTGGTAGCCTCAAGCCCTGTTCATAGATATGTCGCCTTGATTTCGCAGGTTGGTCGCCAGTCAGTACTGTAAGTGGACCTGGTAGCAGCAAGGATCTGGTCATTCATTGGCAGTGGCGCGCCGGCGGCGGGCTAACAGAGCAAAATAGTCGTAATTTGCGAAGTTCGAGACGACTGTGGTGCTGAAGCTGCCGATATGCTTGGCAAAAGCTCGCGGATGTAATCGTCATGGAAGAAAGCAAGAAAGCAAGACCGTCGACGAAAAGACCTAGGTACTGGTAGCGGTCAAGTACTAAGCGAATCGCGATCAGGAGAATACAGCTCACGTGTGTTTCCGGTCCGACCCGGACCGGCCTTGAGCGGCTCTGTTTCAAGCTCTTTCAAGCTTCTACAATCCACTGACACGGCGCAGCTGTACGGGAACGCTTGAGCTCGCTCTGCAACAGCAGGAATCCCCCAGACCTACAGGTACTCTGCAGTGGACCCTCCCCCCGAGGGCCGAAGGCTGGTCCCAGGATCCCGGCATCAGAACGACTCGGAGGAACTCGAGTTGAAGCCTGAGGGATTCTGTCAAGAGAGAGTATCTAGCAGTCTGTTTTGATTCCGAAAAGTCACCTCAGACTTTGCTTTGAACTTCATCGCCAGTCATCCTGGTGCGAGTCCTCCCTTCTCTTTTACCTCCCACAAAACGCGACCTCCAGGAATTCTTTATGATGCTTGATATTATATACCATGCTGCCAGGTAGCCACGCTTGCATCCGATCACGACTTATTGCTCCAAGTCTTCCCCAGCCTCAAGCTTCCGCATCTAACACGTTCAACGCCCAGTCACTGACTCACAGAAACATTGCCAGTGGTTAGTCCTTGATTATCCAATAGCGCATCTCCGCGGAACTCCCGTGGTTTGTAATCACAATCTCAATACGGCCGCCTTTCCTTTTGCGTTTCAGAGACACACATATACGAACACCAGATGACCGGTTCAAAGTGGGTACAGGTGTATCTCTTTTGATACTGGCCTACCATACATGTAACTACCATTCTTTCGTACTTGCACACGCGGCAGGTCAATTTTAACAGGGTCCACTAAAATTATGCTCTCAAGGCGTCAAACATAGATTGGTATCCTTCCCGCCTTCCCGTCGCCATACCTTATCGTCCGGGCGTTAGCCTTTCCCCTTGAACTCATAGCAAACTGCTCACATGCCTTTTACCTGCCGCAGTCCACGATACCTAAGGATTGCCTAAGGAGAGACAAGCCCCACCACGGCAATCCATGCGGAGCCAATTGTCTACGGTTGCTTTCGCGCGCACGTCGCCGGCGCACAAAACCTGCCGATGCTGGAGTGAGTCCCGAAATGTCCCGGCTTTGTCCGACACCAGCCAGCTGACCGTCTGTGACTGCGTCGCGCGTTTTTTGAACATTGTTTTGGGCAAATTATCTCATCAACAACCGAGGTCTACCGTCGACCGAGCTCATCTCCATCTCCGAGCCCATGATGCGGATCCGTGGATCAACCATGGTGAAGATCCGCGCGGATAACGATGAAACGTGTGTTTGTCCTCTTCCCATCTCCTCGCCCCCGGGGCCCCAAGCAGCGTGATTAAAAAAACATGGCAATGACTATCCGAATTGGTACCGCACCGGTGGGATATCACCCATTGACATGCGGATACATGCAAGTGATTGTCGAACATTTCGCTATTGGACGTCCCACTTGGCAGCGCTCTCTTTATGCTTGGAAATCAGGAGCTAACTAAGCCTTAGGCAACTTGACCCTCCCGCGAAGCTGATTTACCGACAAGCTACTGAGTACAAGTAGCTGGAATCCTCAGGACAACGATATCATTCAATCTCCGCAATTGCCGGAATCGAAATATATGCTTTGGTCTGACTTGTTAGGCGCATATTTGCGCTGCATACATAGCATACCTCTCTCGGTGCGATTTCTCGGGCATAAATTTAACCACAGAGCCCGCCATGGCCAACCGATTTCGGGAGAATGTTCTCGCATGCGACGCAACACATTTTGAACCATGTTTTGCATTTCAACTTGATTTCAACCGAGGTTTCAACCACGTAAGCCGCGTAAGCGACCAGGACTTCAAGCTTCAAGTTCAATTCCTTTGGGTGGTACGGTTGTTCAGAGTTATCTGACCGTGAATTGAAACGACAAGGAAGCATATGTTGTTTTCGCCGCACTCGACTAAAACTCTGGAGTTCGCCAAGTTTCCCGTCGCGGATCGGAAATTCGGTCTATGTCACGTGCAGATGCTATACCAGGCATATCCGAGATATCGAGAGATTATCATTACCCAATATAGGCTTGCCTCGGAAACTAGTCGTCTTCAGGCGACGGGAAGCTTCACAATTTCCTGGGTGATAGTTGAGCGCTGAGCGCATGCCGTCGGCCCTAGTCAGAATGTTCTCGCCGTCGGTTCCGAATATTAAAAATATGGTCAAAAGTTCCCTGCTTCACCGAATGGTGTGGGACCGGGTGCCAATCCCTGGACGCCGGCTAAATCATTATCAAGGGACGGCCAGGACCCGTCAAGCGAAAAATCCGCTGCTATATAAACGTATAGACACAGATTACTGAGCCCTGAAGTCCTTGTAACCTTTTTTCGCAAATTCCAGAGGATTCGTCGAAGATAATTGACGTTCGCCAACGGCGGATACAAATGTCTAAGCTCGGACAACAACCATCATGACGGGTTGTAACTCCGGAGGAAGACTCTGCCAAGCTGTCATCACGGCTTTAGACGTCCCAACGCCGAAAGTTGAACATTGTTTGTTCTTGAGTGCAAACCATCCTTCTCCTTCACACCCATGTCTCTCGGTGGCCCCAGGCCGTCCTGCCGGCTTCGCACTTTAGGGCCGAGAACTCGGACACAATTCTTAAACAGTTCCGATCTATCTTGTTCCTACACACATCGCGGGGCCGGTTCCGACCAAAACCGCCTCAATCTATGGTTGGCGCCCCTCAAATCGTACGTGCAATTGCTAATAGTTGGAGTTATAATTCCAAGGCATTCAATGATAGGTTCCGCCATCTTCCAGAATCGGCTGTCAGCGCTGTTGCATGTGTTTTCTTGCATGAACGCTGTCAGTCGATCTGGGAACGACGCCTATCTCAGGTCCTCGAAACCTCCCGTCGGTAGTATTAGTACTTGGTGGATACGGCCGCATTATCAAGAAGGGACGTGTGTGCTCGGATCCGTCTTCTTGACCCAGGCAGCCAAACCATGGACCTCCGTCGGAGGGGTATCTCGCCCGCTTTCAACATGTTATTCGTTCAGGTTCTACGTTCGGTTCATCTTCGATAAGTAAATTGTTCCACTAATGTACATTGCTCGCACGGGATCCCGACCTGTGGCGACCCCCGACTCAATGGCCGTGGACCGCAAGCATCACATTTGCCCCAGGCGTCGTTCGGAATGCCTCCGCAATAATCGCCAGCCCGGCGTCCAGCTCCTCCTGCGTAATGGTCAGCGGCGGCGCCATCCTAAATGAGCTGCCGATGCCTGGGATTCGGAGGACGTTCGCGTTGAGGCCCAGCTCCAGCATGCGGTCCGACAGCGCGGTCGCGAGCTGCTCGTCTGCGTCTTTCGTAGTCCGGTCCTTGACGATCTCCATGCCCTGCATGAGACCCATGCCCCGGACTT